>PVJC01020814.1:0-28820 GCA_004026665.1 Murina feae
CTCCCGAGTGCACAGAGCGGCTGCAGGGCGGGACAGCGCAGGACCCAGGACCCGTGAGTGGGAAAGAGGCGGCAGGGTTGCAGGGCATCGGGAAGCGGGAAAGAGGCGGCAGGGTCGGCAGCCTACTTGGGGGGCTTCCCAGGCCCCTTGCAGGGCACCAGGAAGTGGGAAAGCAAGATGGCGGGCTGGGGAGTGGGAAAGAGGCAGCGGGGTGGTCTCGGCCTGCTTGGCAGCTGCCCAGGCCCTTTGCGGGGCACCGGGGAGCGGGAAAGCAAGGCTGCAGGGGCCAGGGGCTTGCTTGGCAGCTCCCCAGACCCCT
Source organism: Murina feae (assembly GCA_004026665.1). NCBI lineage: Eukaryota > Metazoa > Chordata > Mammalia > Chiroptera > Vespertilionidae > Murina > Murina feae. Next base: position 320 of record PVJC01020814.1, read on the forward strand.
TGGCGGCACCGGGAAGTGGGAAAGGAAGGCAGCAGGGGACCAGTGAGTGGGAAAAAGTCAGTGGCCTGCTTGGCGGCTCCCCAGGCCCTTTGGGGGCCACTGGGGAGTGGGAAAGCAAGCTCTTGGGGGCTGTAGTCCTGCTTGGCGGCTCTCCAGACCCCTTCCGGGGATCAGGGAGCAGGAAAAGGTTGGCCTGACCATGAGGTGGGGTTTTCCCTGCTTTCTGGTGGCTGGAGGAAGATGGGAAGTAGGCAAGCTTGGGAGGCAGGCCGCACCCAACCCTGGTCACAGCTCAAAAAAGAGAACAACATGCAGGGGAGGGCAAGAGTCTGAGAGATCATCATAGAGGGGGTGCCTGTTCCAAGCCTCCCCGGTATGCCTAGGGGCAGGCCCCCAGCAGGCAGACACACACAAGAGGACTGCTCTGAGCCTCAGATGCAGCTGGGGGCAGGTCCCCAGTGGTCACACACACACACACACACACACACACACACAAGGTGCCTGGCAGACTGGAGCCATCATAGGACATCCACTGAGGGGTCCCAGACTGTGAGAGGGCACAGGCCGGGCTGAGGGACTCCCTGCACCCCGAGTGCACAAATTTTTGTGCACCGGGCCCCTAGTTTAAATATATTATTGATGCTTTACTTTTTTAATATTGTGAGGGATACTACAGTTTCCTAGAGGGAAGGTGAGGGTGGGTGAGTGGGAAGAGATCAACCAAAAACCTTGTATGCATAAACACATAACCCATGGGCACAGACAAATAGGGTGGTGAAGGCCTGGGGTAGGGGGTGGGGGGCAGGCTGGAAGAGTCAATGGGGAAGAAAAGGGGACATATGGAATACTTTCAATAAGAAAGATTTATATAAAAACAATACTATGAGGGAAAACAACCTGTAGAAGAAGTGGAAATTGTAAAATGAAATAACCAAAGCAGTATTATCCTATCTAATAAAAGAGTAATATGCAAATTAGGCATCACTCTGTGATAAATATGACCACCCCCATAGACACAAGATGGTGGTGCCCAGTCTGGCTCAGCCCCGCCACTGAAGTGGTCAAGCCTATTAGCCAGGCAGGTGGTGAGGGAGGTGAGGGGACTGAGGGGCAGAACAGGCGATCAGAGGGGGCTAGGAGTCTCCTGCCCAGGCCAGAGGCCTTCATCAGAGGCCTCAGGCATGGGTAAGGGTGGAGCCAGTGATCAGAGGGGGCAAGGGCAGAGCTGGTGATCACAGGGAAATGAGGGTGCCCTACCTAGGCATAAGGCTTGGGCCAGAGGCCTCAGGCATGGGCAGGGGCAAGGCCAGAGATCACAGAGGCCTGGGTTCCACAGAGCCAGGGATTGGAGGGGCAGGGGCAGAGCCTGTGATCACAAGGGTCTGGGCACCAGTGGAGCCGGCAAAGCAAGGGTCTGAGGGTTCCCTGTCCAGGCCTGCAGCTTTGGCCAGAGGCTGCCTGTGGAGCAAGGGCAGATCCGGTAAAGGAAGGGAGCAGAATCAGAGCTGATGATAGCAGGAGTCTGGTCTCTGTGAATTGGCGATTGGAAGGCCGTGGGAGTCTTCTGCCCAGGCCAGAGGTTATAGGCCTGGACAGGGGTGGAGCCAGTGATCAGAGTGAACTGTAGAGGAAACACCTTCTCTGACTGCTCATTGGCTAAGCTCCCTGTATGCCACTGGTAATATTCTTAGTAATTTGGGTTATAAGAATCCCTAAAGGTGATCTAGGGTTTTTCTACCACTCTCCTGGAGAAAAAAAATGAAGGTCCACTGCTGGAGGGCTAAGAAATGTCATATCCTGCCCTAGCCATTTTGACTCAATGCATAATGCCTCAGTCTGCTGACTGCAGGGTCTGGGTTCAATTCTGACCAAGGGCATGTACCTAGGTTGCAGGCTTCTCCCTGGCCAGGGCCCAGGTCAGGTCATATGCAGGAAGCAACCAATCAAAGTGTTCCTCTCACTTTGATGTTTCTTTCTGTTTTTCCCTTCTCTTCCACATTCTCTAAAAATCAATGGAAACATATCCTCAGATGAGGATAAAAAAGAAAGAAAGAAATGTCATATTCTAGGAAAGTCACAACTTGAAAATGCCTAAAGAAAGTTCTTATTTCTTCATGGTGAAGGGACTGGAGTCCATGTTGATGAAAACACCTTGGTGGTTGTGGTGACTGACAGTGGCTACAGAAGCGGGGTTATAGGGTTGGTGGTTTCCCCTGAGTAGCCTGGTTGCCTCCCAGAAAGGGAGGCCAGACTGTGGCTTAGGCCCACTCTCCAAGGGGGTCAGGGAGTGGGCCTAAGCCATCAGTAGGACACCTCTTGAGGGCTCTCAATATGTGAGAGGGGGAAGGCTGGGCTGAGGAACCCCTGCCAGTGCACAAATTTCATGCACCAGGCCCCTTTTCTATAATAAAGCTAGAAAAATGCTAATAAAATGGCATACAGACTTTTGTTTCAGACATATGTCACTTAATCTCTCCAATTCAACCTTTAATGGCTATATGCATTTGGTAAATGATAGGAGTGTAAATTTGAAATATAAAACCATACAGGTACTTAAAATAAACCATGGGTGAATTCCCTTTCAAACTGGCATAGGGAAAGAATTTCTCATCATGACTCAGCCTCCTTTTTCTTTCTTTGGCAACACTAATTTTGCTTTAGTGGATTACAGGGGAGTTGCATAAAACTTTCAAAACTTCTCTGGCCACAACTGGGCCTGTGAATGAAACTAGTCTGGTCAGGCTTTCTCCCTTTGAATTTAAATCAGATATAACATTTGCAGTTATATTCTTACAGCATTAAATAGGAGGGAATACAAATTATTCAACTGCTCTACTCCTTGAAAGGCAGAGATCGGGAGGTCACCTTCACATGGAGAGATTACATCTGAGCCAGAGAGGGAGGGAAAAGTAAAATGCTACAAACACATTTGGAAGTTTTGTAGGTACTCGGAAGTTTGGAAGGTGACAATTTAGATTTTTAAGGAAATGGCAAAATTGGAAATAGTAACTAATAGGAGCAGTAAAATGCATGGATGTTAGAAACATGGATGGGTGATGAGTTGTGTTTTAAGGATTTAGTGGGTATTGAGGACAGAGCATTTATACTGATTTAAATATGTAAAATTGTACAACATTTATAGTGAACAACAAATGGGGCAAGATAATGGACATGTTGGGACTGATCTGCTCAGTGGTTCTTATCTTTTCTGGGCTCTTGATATACTCAAAGTGGATGAAGAATTGCATAAGTGAAATGAAAATTCAATTATCTAAAAATTAAGGACAGGAAACTTTACAGTTTTGCACTAATCAGTCCTTTAATTTTCAGGGTTGCGTTAGTATATTAGTGAAATAATTCACTATGTTGAGCAAGTTTTATTGATAATCCTGAAATAAACTTCTTACTTGTATATTCCTTTAAACACATGGCATTAAATTTCAATTACTGCTAATTACAGCAAGTTGTAGATTTCATTATATGTTTCACTAAACATAATAGCCAATCTGCAGATAGGTCTAAAACAAGACAAAAGGAATAAAACATGGACTAAAAAGGACTAAAGTTGGAGTAAAGACAAAGCATAGGTAATTTTCAAAAGAAAACCACAGGAGTACAGAAATGAGAAAATGGAAGGTTTGAATGTCAGATAATAACAATACAATCATGGCACTAAAGACTTTTGAGGTTGTGTAGGTATTTTGGGATAGTACAGATATTCTTGAGAAGGATAAGTCTTGGTATGCAATCATAGTTGTGTATAGATTGAATTATGTTGCAATCGTGTTTATAAGAATAAGAGAATGTTGGCTTGAATAACAAGGTCTTTCAAATGATGGGAGAAACTGGAAGAGATAGGAAGTCTATGAACCAAGTTTTGGGATTAACTAGAATGCTGGGAAATAACAGTGATGAAGAATACCATTAAAGTTCTTCATTGTAGCCCTAGCTGGTTTGGCTCAGTGGATAGATCATCAGCCTGCGGACTGAAGGGTCCTGGATTTGATACCAGTCAAGGGCACATGCCAGGGTTGTGGACTTGATCCCCAATAGGGGGCGTGCAGGAGGCAGCTGGTCAACGATTCTCTCATCATTGATGTCACTATCTCTCTCTCTCCCTCTCCCTTCTTCTCTGAAACCAATAAAAAATAAATAAGTAGCCCTAACCAGTTTGGCTCAGTGGATAGAGCATAGGCCTGCGGACTCAAGAGTCCCAGGTTCGATTCCGGTCAAGGGCATGTACCTTGGTTGCGTGCACATCCCCAGTGGGGAGTGTGCAGGAGGCAGCTGATCGATGTTTCTCTCTCATCGATGTTTCTAACTCTCTATCCCTCTCTCTTTCTCTCTGTAAAAAAATCAATAAAATATATTAAAAAAATAAATAAGTAAATAGGTAAATAAATAAATAAATAAATAAATAAATAGAGTTCTTCATTGTGTCTCTGTTCCTAGCCATACCCCTAGATTGTCACCCAGCCAATATAGTTGCTAATTCCAGCTTTAGAGGATTAGGATCAAACGTGAAAAACAGTGAGAATGGCAGCAGCTAGCTATCAGATGTAGCTATTGTCTCTGCCTGTGCTTCTAAATAACAGAAGATAATCTTTAAATTCTAGTACAAAGTTGCCCTATTTACTCTCAAGGCATCTGTCAATATAATGTAAATTGAATACTAACAAATCATCCCTTATGAAGATATTCAAGTTTTCAAAGGTAACAAACATCCTATCTAATAAAAGAGTGATATGCAAGTTGACTATCACAATTTGGCTGCCCCCATGTGATCAAAGATGGCCACCACAAGATGGCCAGCAAGAGCAGTTTGGAGGGACCCAGGCCTGCAGGGGAGGACAGTTGGGAGGGGACCAGTCTGGCAGAGGAGGACAATTTGGGGGGAGGACCAGGCTAGCAGAGGGGGACAGTTGGGGGGGACTCAGGCCTGCAGGGGAAAACAGTTGTGGGGGACCTAGGCCTGCAGGGGAGGACAGTTGAGGGAACCATCCTGGCAGGGGGAGGGCAGTTAGAGGCAATCAGGCCAGCACAGGAGCAGTTAAGCATTGATCAGGCTGGCAGGGGAGTGGTTAGGGGCAATCAGCAGGCAAGAGGTTGGGAGCCAGCAGTCCTGGATTGTGAAAGGGATGTCTGACTGACTATTTAGGCCCGATCCCACCAGTGGGATCGGGCCTAAATGGGCAGTTAGACATCCCTCAAGGGGTCCCAGATTGCAAAGGGTGCAGGTTGGTCTGAGGGACACCATCATCCCCCCACCCCCACTCCATGCACGAATTTCATGCACTGGGCTCTAGTAATATTATAAGAGAAAGATTACTTTTATGAATCATAAACAGTTGTTAAGTTGTAATAAACATATGGGTTGTATATCGCTGTGTCATCTGGGGGCTATGCCTCTGCCTGATAAAATAAAGCTACCTCTTTGTTCCCATAAACCCCACTTCAATGTTTTCTCTAGCAAGGGGAATTTATTTTTACCCTCACATAGCCTGATACCAGGGAGAGGGAAAGGCTTAAACCAGAGAGAAATTCAGGAGAGTTACCCTAGGAATTTTATTAACTGAATAAACTCTTGTGAAAGAAAGAAACACTCCTCATGAATGTTGCCAGGAAATGATTGGTTGGGGGAAGTGAGAGACATTTTGAGAGACTTTGATGCCAACAAGAAGTACTTTATCAGTCTTGCATGAGTGGCTTAATTTCGTCAAGGTTTAAGCCTCAGAACTGGCAATTTGTGAAGAGGGAATTGCATAAGTAGGGAAATCAAGGGATGGAAATTGGTATCTCTACGTTTCTCATTTCAAATAAGAGCCCTTTTAGTCTACTCCAGCATTAAAAAAAATGCCAATCACAATTTCATATACTCTGCATAGTTTTTGGATGCTGTTCTAATACTATGTACTTAATAAGACATACAATGAATATCCTGTCTGAAAAGAAGCAGTTTAAAGACCCCCAGATACCAGATATAGGTATTCCTGTGTTTCTAAAGTTGACATTATCCCCTGTCATTTACAAAAGACCTACCTTAGTACCTGTTTCCTAACCAAAAATTCTGAAGAGGATTTTCGCCTTTATGAAAAAGGTTAAAAAATAAAAATAAAAAAAACATTGTGTTTGCTTTGTAGCAGTGACTTTAGAGGCAGCGCACTCCTAGAGCAGTGACAGTACATCACTCAGGTCCTTTCCAGGGACTATTTTTGGTCTCCTATGTGGGTCTGGGAACTCTCAAAAAATTTGCATGCAAATTAATGGTAATTCATTTAGAGTGTATTTTTGTGTATGGTGTAATGCGGTGATCTAATTTCATTTTTTTTTTACGTTTATTTGTCAAGTTTTCCCATCACCATTTACTGAATGAACTGTCTTTACCCCATTGCATATTCTTGCCTCCTTTGTCACAGATTATTCAGTATAGAGCTGTGGGTTTATTTTCGGTTTGTCTAATCTGTTTCATTGATCTGTTTTTATGGTAGTACCATGCTGTTTAGATTATTATAGCCTGATAGTTGGAGGTAGCATGACGTCTCCAACTTTGTTCTTTTTTCTCAAGATTGCTATGGCCATTCAGGGTTGTCTGTGGTGCCATATAGAACGATTTGTTCTATTTCTAAATATAACACCTGAAACCACAATATTCTTAGAAGAAAAGACAGGCAGTAAGGTATCTGACATTGCTACTCATAATACTTTTTTTCTAATATACCTCTCTGGGCAAGGAAAGCAAAACAAAGAATAAACAAAGGGACTAAATCACACCAAAAATGTTGTTCACAGTGAAGATGACCATCAACAAAATGAAAAGACAATCTATTGATAGGGAGAAGTTGTTCAGCAATGATATCTCTGATAAGGGATTAACATACAAAATTTATTTAAAAATCCATGCCACCTAACACCAAAAACATAACACCATCAAAAAAAAACAAACAGTTGAATTAAAATATGGGAAAATGACCTAAATAGGTATTTCTCTAAAGAGGACATACAGATCACTAATAGACATAAGAAAATATTCTTCCTGTCCCTAGTCAGAGAAATGTATATTAAAACCACAATGAGATAATATCTCACACCTGTCAGAATGGCTGTCATCAAAAAAATTAACAGACAACAAGTGTTTGCAAGAATGTGGAGAAAAGAGAACCCTTGTACACTGTTGGTAGGATTGTAGATTGGTGAAGTCACTTAAAAAAACAGTATGGAGGTTCCTCAAAAAAATTAAAATAGAATTACCTTATGACCAGCAATTCCAATTCCACTTATGAGTATTTATATGAAGAAATGCAAAACATGAATTCAAAAAGATATATGCACCCCTATGTTCATTGAAGCATTACTTACAATAGCCAAGCTATGGAAACAACCTAAGTGTCCATCAAAAGATGATTATATATCCCAGCAACATGGCTCAGTGGTTGAGCCTCGACCTATGAACCAGGAGGTCACAGTTCAGTTCCCAGTCAGGGTACATGGGTATTGCAGGCTCAATTCCCAGAGTGGGACGTGTGGGAGGCAGCCAATCAATGTTCTCTCTCATCATCAATATTCCATCACTCTCTCTCCCTCCCCCTTCCTCTCTAAAATCAATATATATATATATATATATATATATATATATATATATTTAAAAGAAATGATTGGATAAAAAGATGTGGTACATATATACAGTGGAATATTACTCAGCCATAAAAGAATGAAATCTTACCATTTGCAACAGCATGCATGGACATAGAGGGTATTATTTTAAATAAAATAAAATAGAGAAGGACAAATATCATACAATTTCACTTATATGTCAAATCTACAGAACAAAAGAAATGAACAAATGAAACAAAAACAGACTCATGGAAACAGACTCATGGTTGCCAGACGGGTGGGGGTTGGGTGGGTGGCTGGGTGAAAAATGTGAAGGGATTAAGAAGGACAAATTATAGTTAAAATATAATGCTGGGCACGTAAAGTACAGCATAGGGAATGCAGTCAACAACATTGTAATAAATATGTATAGTGCCAAGTGGGTAATAGACTTATCAGGGAGATCATTTCAAAAATCACATAATTGTCTAGCCACTATGCTGTACACCTGTAACTAAAATGAAATAATATTGAATGTAAACTGTAATTGAAAAATAAAAATAATAATATAACATGTAAATTAATCAATGTGCATACCAGTTTAATAGACTAGTTATAGAAAATACATAAAATAAATTATGGTAAATGCCTTTATTTACTTATAGCCTTTAACTTACAACAGATTTTATAGGATTACTCCTCCTGTGATAGTAAAAAAAAAACTTTAGTTTTTCTCCTTTATTCACCAAATAATAATTTATCTTGGTATGGTTTATCCAGTTTTATCATCTTCATCATTAAAAAATAAAACTGAGTTAAATATACATTTCATAGTAGTAGTAACCAAAATGTAGGATACTGTTTCTTCTAATAGAATAATTTAGGTACCAAGCTTGGAGGTAAGTTGGGCACCAAGATAAGGAGGCAAGAAAAGTCAAGAGAAGATTTTCACCAAATCCCAGTTTTGTCCATAATTAATCCTAATCTTTTACACAAAATTTCACCACTATCCAGTGCATTGATTTATTTGTCATTTCAAATATTATTCAAATTGGGGAGTTGAAAGAGTCACATTCAGGGAAAATATGAGAAGTGCACAAATACAAAATAATTAAATATTTCAGGTTTTCTAGATAACAGAGCTTAGGGCAAAATGTTCCATGCTATCACAATAGCGTGCAGTAAGAGGGAAGCAAAAGTAAAAGTGAAAAAAAAGTAAGCTCTAGCTGGTTTTCTCAGTGGATAGAGAGTTGGCCAGAAGACTAAAGGGTCGCAGGTTCCATTCCAATCAAGGGCAGGAACCTCCATTGCAGGCTAGATCCAGGCCCTGGTCAGGGTGTGTGCGGGAGGCAACCAATCGAGGAGTCTCTCACACATTGATGTTTCTCTCTGTGTCTCTCCGTCTCCCTTCCACCCTCTTTAAAAATCAATGGCTATGATGAGGATGAACAACAACAACAGAACAAGTAAGACAGGGAAATAGAGAAAATACAAGAAGGAACACCAGTTCTCAATAAGCATAACTGATGCCAGGACATTCTCAGAAAGGCCAAATAAAAATACTGTATCTAATGGAAATACATAATAGTAAGAACAGAGAATAAGCTATATACTTGTTTCTTCTCAGGCTCCATTCCCTCTTGGTAAAAGCTTGTCCAGGTTGTGTTACCTGGACCCCCACCTAAACTGTGGGGGATATCAGAGGTTTTGTGTAACCAAACTGGGAAACACATGAGTTCCTTGCTCTGTAGTGGCAGCAACAGTTGCTATAGAAATATTGGTTTTAAACATCTCCAGTGCAATTTGGAGCAAGACAGTATCCAAAGTCTAAATTTAGAGAAGTAGATGAGGTTGATAATATCTTGGGTGGTATTAACTTAGGTGAATAAAGATCATTTCTTGTGCCATTTTTGTATGGTTGAATTATGTAGGACAAGAATTACCCACATTTGTAGGAGAGTACATATCCAGTTAATGAAAGTCATCACCAGTTGAAATATTTTAAAAAAAGTTAAGTAAAAAGGCTAAGTAAAATACAGGTGTCGATTCATCTCTTACCTGTCCCATCTATTTTATCTTTTTATTTTTTTGTTTTATTGCTTAAAGTATTATGAGTGATACATAGGTCTCCGTTTTTTTCCCTTGACCTTCCCCCCTCTTCCCCTCCCCCCAGTGTCTTGTGTCCATTGATTATGCTCATAAGCATGCATGCAAGTCATTCAGTTAAGAGATCAACTGTCCCATCTATTTTAAATTTTCCTCATCCTGGGCCATTGTTTGGGCCAATGTGGATTGCTTAATTGGAGGGATAGTCCCTATTGAGGCATTGGTGGCCTGTACACTTAGGTGCTTTGTCCTTTGTCCTTGTTGATAAGGTTGCTGAAATTGATCATAAAGTGTTGGGCACTGAAACACCAAGAGAAAACCTACTGGATCCCCTGGGGTAAAGATAGTCCCATCATCACCCTTGAGAAAATCACAATGGATTATTGTTATTGTAACTTTTTTCTTTGCTTGTTGGTTTCCCAACAAGAAGGCTCTACATAGTAATGTGGCAACTCCAGGATGCAGTTCAATGGATACTATACTGTATTCCCTGGCAAGAGCAGAGTCCCAGCCTCCCATTGCCAGCAAGAAGGAACAATTACCTGATAGATCCTATGGTTTTAGAATGCGAAGTGCAAAGTCCTCAAGTGGATAAATGAGTGTGATTGTGTGAGATGTTGATCTTGCTTCCACTTATTGATTGCTGGACCAGTGTACTCTACGGGGGACACTGAACTCTATATAAATCATCGGCTCGGTATATGAAAAACATTCTGGAAGACAGTGCCCAATTCCACAAGGTGATTTCAACTTGGTGCATTAATTAAGCCTTTGGCACTTCATTCCCGTAGCAGCAGTCCTGTTCCATGAAAATCAGAGTTATAAGCCCATTGTCACAGCTCCTTTTCTATAAAAGTCAGAGGCAATATTGAGTGAGATAGCATTCTGTAAATCTTTAGATGGTGGTGTGGTAAACTGCACACTATCAGGATTCAGGTTGGTTCTTGAGGCATTAACCACCAGTCCATGTATTGATTCTAGTATAGCTGAGTTTCCATGTCTGCCAAAATGGATGGAGTTTAATGAGATTGATGAGTCAGCTTTTGGATAGCTGATATTCCTGAAGAGCTACACCCTGTAAACATTTCAGCCTTTCTCTTTGCTGCAGGCATGTTCGATCTTCAACATTTTAAGAGTAGGGGAAGCCCTGTTAGGTGGTTCATGTCTACATCTCATTCATTGGGCACCTTGTTCAAGTATTAGAATAATCAAGGAACAAGTCATATTGACAACCACAGAATGAGTTACCCATGACTTGTGAAATTTTTGAGAAAACTATCTGTAGTGATTCATTTCTGTTAACTACTAAGACAAGACAAAAAAGGTTGCATTATTTGTTCTTAATTTCATAGTTCAGCTAGGTACCTATTACTCAAGTAACCTTATTCTGTATTTTAGAATCTTGTCTTTTTAGCTTCTAACTAAATAATGCAGTCATTCTCCACTAAGGTTCAGGAATTCAGCCTCTCCCACCAAATAGTGAGTTGTACTTCATCATTGTGTTCAGAGCCACCCATTATTCAGTAGAAGATATTCTCCAGCTAGAGTCAACATAGTGCATTGATTATTTATGAAACAGCCGTGTATTAATTTTTTTCCTCATGAAGGAACCACATATCAAGCAACACGCATGAATGGAGGGAGAGCTAACAGGTCAACTTGAGTTACATGGCATGAAAGTCTGAACTTTTTCATTGTGTAATGTATTTATCTCTTTTAAACCTGTTTAAATCCAATTTTGAATGAATCATTACCATGATCAAATAAATTATATCTACGTTCAGCCCATTCTCTGACTGGGAGTATCTGGGTACATAGTCTCTTGCTGTCTAGTGATCAGATATTGTTTCTTTATTAGTTCCAAACAGAGGAGTATCTGAGGTCAGAGGACAATGGGTGTGTCCATTCAGTTGCTAGAAATCATTTTAATGGGTATATATGGTAAAGTTTCATTGTTACTCCATGCAACATCCTATCTTCCATATGTAAAAACAGACAAGCAAAACTCAAACAACAGAAGAGTTCAGAAAGAACCAGCAACTGAATGCCTACAACTTCCTTATGTTGGAGACACAATAAAAAAAATTACAAGTTTTACCATCTTATGAGCAATAGAAGAGAAGGACAGAAAAAGAGTTAGTTTTTTTAATTATATTTAGTGCTATAATAATATTAAAAGAGAAGATGTACACAGTCATAATTTCCTTTTAGTGCAAAAAGAATATCAATGAAAAAAATATAATTTTTAAGCCAAAATGGGTGAGTTTATATTATTGAAGTTAATGTCTGTGCAAACTTAAATACAATGCCAGAGAAAGTGCTGGATTGTCAAAATGAAATAGTGGTAATTGAGATAAGGCACAAATAGCATTACCATATACTTATGTAGTAAATCCTAACTTATTTGGAAATTGAGACTAGATTCAGTAAAAAAATAAGACTTATAGTGTACTTTTAGGAGAAAAACATAACTAAAATGTGCATGATATTCTTGCACTTATAAAATGTTTTTGTATGCATTATTTTAATTTTATTACTTGTATTTATAGCGAGTTAGCAAAATGCTAACAAGGTGTTGCTAAACAGAAATATTCTTGGACCTAACTTAATGCAAGAATAAAGAATATTGTAGTCAGTATATTATTGCTAGATTTTGTATACAGTACATTTATTTACCAGTTTTTCCTCTTAAAATAAAGTCTGTCTAAACGTTGGTTTTATAATGTTCATTTGCATATGAATCTTCATTTAATAAAGTAATAAAATATAAAAATAATGTAGGTTTTGACTAAATTTAAAAACTTTAGAATTCCACTGCATGTGAGATAGTATCAAGAGATATACATTTTGCATTGTAAGTATTCATGAAACTTTTTGGGTTTGGGGAATGTTTGTAATGTTCAGTTTATATTATAAGGCATCCTATCTAATAAAGAGGAAATATGCTAATTGAACCTCATGCCTTTACAAAGATGGAGGTGCCCACAGTCAATAAGGAGGGATATGCTAATTGACTGCCATGCCCTCAAAGATGGTGGCACCCACAGGCACAAAATGGTGGTGCCCAGTCCCTTCAGTCCCGCTGCACATCAGGCATGTAGCAAGGCAAGGCCTGCCCTTAGGGCAGGTCTAGCTGCTCCAAGCACCTGCCTTTGAAGTCCCCCAGTTCCCTCAGCCCCCCAGCCACCCAGGGCAAGCCTGAGGTGCAAGCAAGCCTTAGTTGGTGGCTTCCCAGCTGCCCAGGGATGCTGGAGGCTCAAGTAACCAAGGCCGGCCGAGGCTTGTGCTGCCGGCAGTGGTGGCAGCAGAGGTGTGATGGGGCATCGCCTTCCCCTGATTGCCGGGTTGCCTCCCCCCCCTCAGAGCTCCTGGACAGTGAAAGGGTGCAGGCTGGGCTGAAGGACCTCCCCTCCAGTGCATGAATTTTCATGCACTGGGCCTCTAGTATATATGTAAAAAGTCTTAAGTCACAAATTTCAAAAGTGATTAAAAATTATTTTAAAATCAGAAAGTTGAGAGATGTATGGACAATGGAAATGATTATGAACAAAGAGCTCATTTAAGGAACACAGAGCCATGGATATAAGTGTATTTGTATATTGACTCCTTAAAAGAGTCAAGGTTTGCCATGTCATCTCGCCTCTTGTAATTTATTGGCTACCTGAGGGGTTTCTCAGGATGTAGAACTTTAGTGCTAAGCTCCAGATAGTTCCAGAAAACCAAGATAATTAACCACTCTAACCATTGAATACATTTCTCAAGGTAATAAGTAGAAGCAACTTATGTGCCTTTGGGAACATTCTGATAATCTCAGACATTCCTTTTAGAGATCTTACTATAAGTCACTCCCAGAAGGCTCCAAGTACTTGCCTTTATTTTATTTTATTTTTTAAAAGGAGCAACTTTTAGAAAAGTAAGTAGTAATTCTGTTATGTCATCATTACTGAATTCTCAACAAGTAAATCCAAAGTTTTCCTTTCCATTCTCAACTATGGAGTACTTGTTATCACATTCTTTGCATTAACTTAAATCTTTAATGCTGAAGAATATTTAAAGTGAATTATAGGCATTATACAATTCAAATGCCTCATCATATGTCCTAAACATTAAAATACTTTTCATATATTATCAAACATGATATGCAAACAATAGAAAGTCCAAGATGTGGTCTAAAGCTTTGCACATATTCAAATTCAAACACGTAATCCAATTACAAAAATGGCAAGAAGACTTAAACAGACACTTCTCCCAAGAATACATACAAATGGCTAGCAGATATATGAAAAAAAGCTCAACTTTACGAGCTACTAGGGAAATGTAAGTGAAAGCTACAATGAGATACCACCTCACGCATGTTAAAATGGCTATCATCAACAAGTAAGAACAAATGCTGGAGAGGCTGCAGTGGCTGCTCATGGGTAAATAAACTGGTGCAGCCAGTGTGAAAAACAGCATGGCAGTTCCTCAGATATTAAGAATAGGGTTACCATAGGGCTCTGACTCAGCACCCCCTCATCTAGGTATCTACCTGAAGATTTTGAAAACTTTTATTGACAAAGATACATGCACCCCTGTGTTCGTCGTAGCATTATTCACAGTGGCTAAGACATGGAAACAACAGAAGGGCCCTTCCATAGATGACTGGGTAAAGAAGATATGGTCCATATATACAATGGAATACTAGTCAGCCATAAGAAAAGATGAAATACTGCCTTTTGCAACAACATGGATGGTCCTTGGAAGTATTATACTAAACAACAACAAAAAAATCATACAGAACCTGGCAGGTGTTGCGCAGTTGTTGAGTGTAGACCTACAAACCAAGAGGCCACGGTTCAATTCTCTGTCAGGGCACAGCCTGGATTGAGGGCTGAATCCTCAGAGTGGGGCATTCAGGAGGCAGCCCATCAATGACTCTCAGCATTGATGTTTCTAGCTCTTTCTCTTCCTACCTTCCTCTTTCTGAAATCAATAAAAATATGTATTTAAAAAATCATTCAGAAAGAGTTAAGCACCATATAATTTCACTCATATGTGGGATATAAAACTGAAAGTCATAGACACAGATAACAGTATAAGGTTATCAGAAGGAAGGAGGACAGGGGCTAGTAAAAGGGAAAGAGGGCCAAACATAGGGTGATGGAAGATGATTTGACTAGGTGATGGACACACAATGCAATATACAGATCACGTATCATAAAATGTGCAGTTGAAACCTATATAATCTTTGTAACCAATGTCACATGAGCACGTTTAATCTAGGACTATACAATCCATGTGGTTGTGTTGGCCATTTAGTTTCTTATCATCTAAAATAGCTTTTGAAACCATTGTTCCTCGACACCCATGCACCAGTACTTAGAGCTTTTGTTTTCTTTTCTTTTCAAACCTAATCATTTGTGGTCTTAACATTCTTTGACATCCGTTTGTCTTACACTAGAATCTGTATTGATAAACCAGATTTTTGTGAATTCAAATCTCTAAAATTGACAGTAAGATGCAAGAATCTGGATACCCACTGCTTTCTACACTCAATACTTCAAACAGAAATCCATGATATCCACTCGCTCTTTATGAGGCTTATCCCTTTTCCCCTGTTCTTTTGATCATTAAGTAGGCGAGAACAGAAATTTTGTTTGTGTTTTTGCTTTTTCATAACCATCAAAATTGTCTGAGTATAATTCAGAACAAATTTTTCAGTGTCTTTCTGTTTACAAATTCTGATTTCATGCATATCCAATCTACAAACTGTGACCTTTTATTCTCAGTAAGGTACTTATGAATTCAAATGTAACTAATTTGTACTTTTTCATTTTATCTGTTTTCCTTCATATATATTTATTGGAGATTTATATCTTATTGTTTGTGTATACCATATCATGTTATAATAGATGTCAGTACTACAATTATCCATTTTGGAATTAAAAACAGGTATTTTACCTCTAACCGGTTTGGCTCAGTGGATAGAGCTTTAGCTTGGGGACTGAAAGGTCCCAGGTTCGAGTCCGGTCAAGGGCATGTACCTGGATTGCGGGCACATCCCCAGTAGGAAGGGGGTGTGCAAGAGGCAGCTGATCGATGTTTCTCTCCCATCGATAGTTCTAACATCTCTGTCTCTCTCCCTTCCTCTCTGTAAAAAAATCAATAAAGTATAATTTCAAAAAACAAACAAACAAATACAGGTATTTTAGCCTTGGCCAATGTTGCTAACTGGTTAGAGCATTGGCACATGCACCAGAGGGTGCACGTACCTTGGTTGCAAGTGCAGGTTTGAACCCTGGGAATATGCAGGAAGCAACCAATTGATCTCTCTCACATCTGTGTTTCTCTCTCTCTCTCTCTCTCTCTCTCTCTCTCTCTCTCTCTCTCTCCCTCTCTCTTTGTCCTTTCTTTGCCCCCTTTAACTCTCTCTAAGAAAATATCAATGAAATAAATCCTCTGGTGAGAATTAACAAAAAAAAATGAATTTTAATATAACAATTTATATTTAAATTATTCCTGAGCAATACCCTCCAGCCCGGTGAGCCAAGGGGCTGTCACTAGAGCCAGGACTTGGAGAGCAAAGGAACTGGCCCAACCAAGAGAAACCTGCAGGTGGCCAGGCCATGCCCTCAATCCTACTTCTCAGTCTTACTTGCATGGATCGGGCCAAAGCCTGCTGCCCAAGACAGTGCCACATGGGGAGGATCACAGCGTGGAGCGGGGCACCCTGACCTGCCAGCCTTGGTGAAGATAATCTTGGTGCCCAGCTGGTTGAATTTGTCCCACAGAGCCTTCATCTCAAGCTGTATGCTCACATTGGCTACCTTTACATTCTTCTTTACCAGTGACTTGGCGGTGGCTGCGCAACTGGCTCCAGGGACCTCTGGAGCTGCAGCAGCATTGGTGGCAGCTCCTGTGGCCGGCACATCATAGCAAATTGTTCTGACCATTCCACTGTAATGATTGCTGGGCTTTTATTATATAGACTAGAGGCCCGGTGCACAAAAATTTGTGTACTCGGGGGAGGGGGTCCCTCAGCCTGGCCTGTGCCCTCTCATAGTCTGGGACCCCTTGGGGGATGTCCACCTGCTGACTTAGGCCCGATCCCTGGGGGATCGGGCCTAAGTTGGCAGTCAGACATCCCTCTGGCAGCCCAGGAGCCCTGTGGGGATGTCCACTTGTCAGCAGGCCTAAGTTGCAGTCGGACATCCTTAGTGCTACTGAGGAGGTGGGAGAGGCTGCCTCCATCACCGCTGTATTGGCAGCTGTCAGCCTGGCTTGTGGCTGAGCAAAGATCCCACTGTGGGACCACACTGACCACCAGGAGGCAGATCCTGAATTGAGCATCTGCCCCTGATGGTCAGTGTGTATCATTGTGAATAGTCATTCCCAGGCATTCTGCTGTTAGGGTCAATTTGCATATTATCCTTTTATCATATAGAATGATCATTTTAATGATATTACTCTTTCCATCTAATCAATGGGCATGGCTTATTCTTTTATTTATTTGTAGCCTCTTCATTTTTTTCCAGTGTCTTTTAGTTTTTAGTTATAGGTCTTTCATTTCCTTGATCAAGTTAATTCTTAGATATTTTATTTTTTGATGCAGCTATAATGATTGTTTTCTTAATTTCTCTCTTTCTCTTTCTCTCATTGTTTATATTGTGTTCTGGTATGATTTTCTGTTTTTCTTTTTTTTCCTCTTTAGTGTTTGTTAGGATCTCTGGATTTGTAAGTTTTATAATTTTAAATAAATAATTAGAAATACTCCAGCAGTATTCCTTAAAATAATAGCTCTGCCATCTTCCATCAGCTCTTCTCCTGAGACTGCTGTTACCATTATGTTAGGTTTCCAGATATTGTCTCAAAGCTCACTGGTTCTCAGCTCATTTTTTCCAATATTTTTCTCTGGATAGTTTCTAGTTCTGATTCTTCAAGTTCACAATTTTTTTCCATCAGCAATATTTATAGGTTTAGCAACTTTCAGAATATCTTCTGTGCCCCACATTGTGCTTGGCATATCTATAAGTTAAACTTATATCTTTTATATTATTTCTCTCCTTGTTATCATGCTTTACACTGTGTGTGTGTGTGTGTGTGTGATAGAAAACTTCACATTCTGTGACTAATGTATTCATTAACAATTTCCCCAAGTTTCTGATCCTTAGAAATGTGAGGGTTTTTTTTTTCACATTTTCTCTTAGATTATTGGATATATTATTGGCAAAATTTGGTGAAGGAATCTCTTTAGTTAGGAAAAAATGAGGAAGAAACAGGTCATATCTGTTTATTACTAAGAGGATCAGCTTACCTAAAATCATGGAATTAATAACTCAAATAGGGATGTATAACCTAAGGCCTGGAAATCCAATGGCTGTGTTAAGGTTCCAGCTGCCAGCAAAAGAAGAATTACATACATCTCTATTAGGCAAATCATAATATTAAAGCTATCAGATAGTCTTTATTTAATGAATGAATAAATTAACAGGAAAATATAATTAGACATATCTTTGATTTAGACTTCTGTTGATGCCTATTATTCAGATCCTTTAACAGTTGACTATCAGTTGGATTCCCAGTAAAGTGAGACTTATACGTTCTGAGGTTATTGGAGTCAAAGTAGAGCATTGCCCAATCAAGTCAGCTAGAAATGTCTTAAGCCAAATGATGAGCAGATCATACTCTGAATATAGAAAAGTGTCTCTTTATTCCCTAAGCCATACATTCAAAGGGGTTAATATGTTGGCAACTTTAGTGTAGTTAGCTTGAATGATATTTACACAGAGGGTAATTCCCTCAAATGAGCATTGTTCAAAATGACCTCACATTTTAAATATAACAATTTCATGGAAAATTGCTTTCCACAATGCACAGGGAGCTAACAATCATATATTACAAGTGCACAAATTACTTAAGTTGTCTCCAGTTGCCATTTAGATACATTTGGAAAGAGGTATTTGTTTGCTTGCAAAATTAAATGTCTTATTAAATTAGCTGACATCTAAACAAATATCATCTTTAGCTCACTTTGGATTTCAGAAACAGTGGTAAAAATTGTCAGATATTATTTCCAAAATGAGAAAAACAATAAACAAATGCTGAACTTTTTTCTAAGAAAAGAATTAAAAAAATAAAGTGACCTAATGAAAAAGAATCTTATCTGACTTTGGAGCTTTTCATTATTTCTTTGGTTTCTCTCTTAGCACCATCTCCTATCATAGGTATAGGGCAAATGATAACAAATAACAAAAAAAAAATCTATCATATCTGTGGGAATTCAAACATATTGACACTTATTAGAAGAAGGTGGTTTTTTGAGAATAAAGTATTTAAAACCCATTCACCTATCCACAATCTCAGACTGAGAGACCTCATATGAGCAGGAAGTGCCAATGATTGTCTTCTAACATAGTTTCCCCAAGAGGACTCCATCATGTAACATGGACTGAGAATAAGGGGTTTTACTCCCATGGATGAGAGTAAACATCCCTGGGGGACATTAACTTCTTTGAAGATGCCAAATCCTTGGCTGCCATATGCTATGGTAGGAGATTCAATTATAACTAGCTTTTAAAACATTGCATTGCCAATTTATATCAAAGCCATAAAAGATGTGTTTAACTTTAATTTTAGATTTTTTTTTAAGACTTAAACATGTTCTTTGGCTCAAAGATAACACTTCATAGAATTTATCTGAACAGGTTAATAGTAGACTTTTATGCATTTACTAGAGGCCCAGAGCACAAATTCATGCATGGGTGGGGTGCCCCGGCCTGGCTGGTGATCAGGATCAATGGGGTCATCCTACCCAGTACCAATCAGGGCTGCGGGAAGGGACTGTGGGAGGCTGGCCAACCTTGGGAGGATGGCTGTGGGAGTGCACTGACCACCAGGGGGCAGCTCCTGCATTGAGCATCTACTCCCTGATGATCAGTGTGCATCATAGCAACTGGTCAACTGGTCATTTGATTGACTGGTCGTAACAGTTGCTTAGGCTTTTATATATATAGATGCATAAGGCTATTCATTGCAGTATGCTTTGTATGAGTAAAATAGGTTTTATCACAATGGTTAATTATAGTATCATAAATCCATAAAATGTATTGTTATTAAATTATTAATTTTAATATATATACCAGGTTATGGCACATAGAACACTTTCAGTATATTCTTGGTTGAAAGAAACATAATGCATAATACTACCACATTTCATAAAAATAAATTATCCTTATACATGAATACAGAAAAAACTATAAGATTTATAGACAAAAAAAGTAATGGTGTGTAAATCTGAATATTGAAATTGTAAACAATCAATATTTTATTATCTCCATTACATATTTTTAATGCAATAAAACAGGTATTACTTGAAACATAAACAAAATAATATTTAAACAAAAAAGACAAGATTAGCCAGTTTCAGTAATGTTAAAACAATATCAAGACAAAAGATACATTAGTATTAAAAACAAAGAACAAAGACTTTCTTTCTCACCTAAGACAAAGTAAACAGTCAACCAGGGACAGGACATGTGGGGAAGAGAGTAGAAGGTGGTTATGTGGGAAAGGACATATGTGTAGAAGGACACAAACCCACTAAAATATTGTGAGTTGATCTGAAGATTCCAAAATATATCACTTCCTTTACATACAACCTCTGCCCCAAGAGGGTTCTAGAACAATAACCATGTATGATAGCAGAAAGTGCTGCAAGATACAGACTCATTCAAAGCAGTGCTTTAAAAACTCTAAATCAAGATGAGAGGTAAAAACAAGGATCTTAGAGGAAATTGAATTCTTTGCTACTAATCACTATAGCAACCAATAATCACAACCCAACTCCTAGCCAGATTAGCATAAATTCTCATTTTAAAAGTCTATTTAATTTTCTTCTGTTGCTGATACAGTGTGTCTGGGTTTCAACAAAAAAATTGCAAGACATGAAAAAGGCAAGAAAGAAAAAGTCTGAAGAGACAAAGCAGCTACCAGACTTAAATACCATGCGGATGTTGGACATTTCAGCCACGGAGTTTAAAATCACTGTGATTAACAGGTTAAGGGCTCTCTTTGCAAAACTAGACAACATGCAAAACTAGATGAGTAATGTTAGCAGAGATATGGAAATTATATGAATACAAAGATAGTCCTAGAGAAGTACTGTTATAACTCAACTTTAAAACATAAATGACCCAATTAAAAAACAGATAACTAAACAAATGCCTCACCAAAGAAGATTACAGATGGAAAGTAAGTATAAAGAAAAAAGCTCAGCATCTCTTGTCATAAGGTAAATGAAGATTTAAGCAACAATGAACTACAACTACAGGCCAACTAGAATGACTAAAATCCAAAACACTGACAATATCAATTGTTGTCAATAATGCAGAACAACATGAAATCTCATTTATTGCTCTTATGTTCAAAATAGTACAACCACTTTGGTTGACAGACTGGCAGTTGTTTATAAAAATGAAATACAGTCTTATTATGTAATTCAACAATGGGATTCCAAATATATGTATCTAACATTTTAGAAACCTACATGCAAATGATATTTATAAAAGCTTTATTCATAGTCACCTCTACTAGGAGTAAGTAAAATGTCCTCTGATGGGTAAATGGCTGAACTGTGGTACATACATGCAACTAAATACTATTCAGTGATAAAATGAATGAACTATTAATTCACACAACATGGATGAATTTGAAATGCATATTGCCAGGTGAAAAAAGATAAACTGAAAATGACATAATCCCACTTATATTATATTATGGAAAAGACCAAAACAAACAAATAAATGAATAAGCAAATCAGTGTGCCAGAGTTTGGGAAGGTATGGAAGACTGAATAGTTGAAATACAGGCATCTTTTAGGGCAGTGAAACTATTCTGCATGCTACTGTACTGATAGATGCATGACATTATATTTATTTGTCAAAAGCCATAGAACCTTAGAGCACAAAAATGTATGTAATGCCCAGCCAGTGTGGCCCAGTGGTTGAGTGTTGACCTATGAACCAGGAGGTCACAATTTGATTCCCAGTGAGGGGATATGCCTGGTTTGTAGAGCGTACGCAGGAGGCAAATCAATGATTCTTTCTCGCCATTCATGTTTTTATATTTTTCTCCCTCTCCTCTCCTCTCTGAAATCAATGAAAATATATTTAAACAAAAAAAAACATTTTCAAAATAATAATCATAGTAAAGTATATATGTATAATTTTTTTAAAGTAGATTGGGGGCCTGTGTGTCTCAGTGGTTGAGCATCAACCTATGAACCAGTGATTACAGTATTTCCCAGTCAGGGGCACATGCCCAGGTAGTGGGCTTGACTCTCAGTGGCGGCATGCAGGCCCCCTCTCCCTTCTTCCTCATTGGAGAGATGCAAATCAAAACAACAATGCAGTATCATCTCACACCTGTCAGAATGGCTATCATCAACAAATCAACAAACGACAAGTGCTGGAGAGGATGCGGAGAAAAATGAACTCTCCTGCACTGCTGGTGGGAATGCAGACTGTTGCAGCCACTATGGAGGACAGTATGGAGTTTCCTCAAAAAATTAAAAATGGAACTCCCATTTGACTCTGCGATCCCACTTCTGGGAATATATCCCAAGAAACCAGAAACACCAATCAGAAAGGATATATGCACCCCTATGTTCATTAACAGCACAATTTACCATAGCTAAGATTTGGAAACAGCCTAAGTGCCCATCAGCAGATGAATGGATTGAAAAACTGTGGTACACTTACACAATGGAATACTATGCTGCTGTAAAAAAAAGAAAGATTTCTTACCATTTGCAGCAGCATGGATGGAACTGGAGAGCATTATGCTAAGTGAAATAAGCCAGTCAATGAAAGAAAAATACCACATGATCTCACTTATTTATGGATAATAAAGACCATTATAAATTGATGAACATAAACAGATACAAAGGCAGAACAGCATTGAACAGACTGTCAAACTACAGCTGGAAGGCTCGGGGGGGTTGAGGGGGAGTTAAGAGATCAACTGAAGGACTTATAAGCATGCATGTGAGCATAATCAATAGACACAAGATGCTGGGGGGTAGGGGAGGAGGGGGGAAGGGCAAGGGGAAAAAATGGAGACTTATTTAACACTCTTTGTAATACTTTAAGCAATAAAACAAAATTGAAAAAATAAAATCAATAATAACATGTTTAAATAAAATAAATAAATTAATTAAAAAGTAGATCTCAGATACCATGATGGGATAGAGACTATGACAAAAATAATCCAACCATATGACAAATTTATGACAACCTCACTAAATGAGTTGTGGATGAAAGAAATATTAACCTAAATAACTTTGAAAATAAAAGTAACTATAAAACCAAGGGCAAAAGAAACTTTACAATGTACTTAACAATGTACTTTATTTAGTAAAATTCACCCCCTCCCCCTGGAATCAGGCAATAGGAATACAAATTGGGACTGAAGAAGTAAAATTGTAATTTTTTTAGATGAAATAATTATAAATATACTAGGGGCCTGGTGCATAAAAATTTGTGCACTTGGGGGGTTGGGGGGTCCCTCAGCCAGGCCTGTCCCCTCTTGCAGTCTGGGACACTTCGGCGGGGGGGAGAGATGTCCACCTGCTGGCGTGCCTGGCCAGCCTGGGTGAGGGGCTGAGGGCCATTTTCAGGCTGCCCACAGCCCCTTCAGGGTTCGTGCACTGGGGGTAGGAGGGCTGGTGAGTGCAAGCCTGGACGTTTCCCACTGGAGGGCCCACGATCGCACATGCCTGGTGGGCCCCCACCGCTGAGGGGACACACCTGGCACAGAGCTGGGTGGTGAGCCAGGGGCGGATGCTGGTGCAGGATCCCTCGGTGGGGCCCTGCTGCTAAGCAAACACGCCCAGGGTGGAGCCAGGCAGCGGACTGTCTTAGGATTCTCCGCACTGTGCAGCAGACAGTTCCGCATGCCCTGTGGAGGCCCCTGGGGGGTGGATGAAGGTAGCGGACCCTGGACGGGTGCTCCCACACACCCCTGAGGAGGCCCCCGGGGCGGAGCCAGGCAGCAGACCCAGGACAGGCATTCCTGGACACCCCTTGGAGGCCCCCAGGGCAGAGCTAGGCAGCGAACCTGGGACAGGCACTCCTGGACGCCCCGAGGAGCCCCCAGGCCGGACCCCCCCTCTGAGCTGACACACCTGGCACAGCTATGCCGGCTGCGGAGGTTCCCAGTGCAGAGCCACCCTGCCAGCCTCCACCTTGGCTGGGTTAATTTGCATACAGCTGCTCTGATTGTCTGGTGGGCATGGCCATGAGCAGAGGCTCAGCCAGCCTTGGCAGGCAGTTGCAACAGAAGCCTCTGGTTTCTCTAGCACCATGGCTGCCGGCCTCCATCTTGGCTGGGGTAATTTGCATACAGCCGCTCTGGTTGGCTGGGAGGCGTGGCTTGGCTGGTGGGTGTGGCTTAGGTGTCTCAGGTAATGGTCAATTTGCATATTACTCTTTTATTATATTAGATATTAAAGAATCCCCAAAATATATTAGAAATTATAAACAATTCCAGTAAAGTTGCAGGATACAAAATCTATTGTACAAAATCTAAAGTACAAAAATCTATTGTATTCCTAAATACTAACAAAAGAAACTTCAGAAAAATAAATGAAAAATAACAATTTCTTTTATGATTTCATTTCAAATTATACTATAAAGACAATAGTCAAACTTCATGGTATTGGCAGAAGAACAGACACATAGACCAATAGAACAAAATTGAAAGCCCTGAAATACGTATATGAGCAAATAATGTTCAACACCAGAGCCAAAATCATACAATGAAGAAAATAAAGTTTATTCACCAAATGGTGCCACATGCCAAAGAATGAAACTGGATTACAGTGTGTCCCATGTGCAAAAATTAATTCAAAATGGATCAAAGATCTAAATATTAGACCTGAAAAAATAAGGTGCATTTTTCATTATGCTTGGATTCTTTCACACCTCTCCTCTCACTCTCTTAAATTCTCTACTATAGTTCCTTGTCCGTATCATTCTATTGATGTAGCACTGGTCATAATTATTAAACACAAATGTACCAATGCTAATGATCACTTTTCATTCTTCCCCTTTGAACTATAGCAGAATGTGGCAGGCGCATCCATGTCCCCTTGCTGAAAATGCATTTTCACGTGATCTTGGGGATACTTCTTGGTTCCCTCTTTATTCCTTAGACTGTCCATCTTGGGATTATTTGCTAGTTTTCCTTATCTCTGTAATCTATGAAATTCAGAGTGCCCTGAGATTGAGATGCCCAAATTTTTATTTTATCTTCAATTTATTCTGGTAGGATATTGATTCCACAGGCCAACACTCTGTCCACTGAGACAAACCGCTAGGACCAAAATATGCTTTCTTTAACTCAAAATTTTCCATTCCTCAGTTAGTAAATGATACAGTCAGCTATCTCAGGTGTCAAGACAGAAACGTAGAATTTATCCTTGCTTTCTTTCACTTAATCAACACAATGCAATCATCAACGTTATCAGAAATTTTACTTTGAATGATGGAAAGAATTACTGAACATGAGCTTAGGCCTAACTGCACATCCTCCACAGTGAGTACAAGTCATGAGGATCCTTCCTTTTCCAAGCAGGAATGGGCTTGAGCACCTTCCTTCCCTAAACAGAAGGACTGTAATTTTCAGTAGCTCCCAAGGTGAACATGTGCTGGGCAGTCCATGTTCCAAAAAACCTGAGAAAAGTGGCCAACCAACATGGAGTGTGAGGCATCCGAATAGTTTCTGTGCTCCTCTTCAAGAAAAGCTCACTTCCTGTAAGAAAAAATAGGAGCAAGAGTTGTGAGATGCCGTCCCCGGAAAACAGATTCACTCTGTGGGGTCAGTCCTGGGATCAGGACTTCTACCCATGTGTTAACTGGGGCTTCGTGCCTTGTTGTCTTGCACTGACAGATGCTTTGTGCATTTCTCCATTCAAGCCTATGTCATGTGAAAATATATAATTCTCTTCTTACTCTATTGCATACGAAGGACCCATTTTGCTAACCAAATGGAAAAAATGTAGAAATCTTTCCTACAAAACACTTGTTAATTTTCTTTCCAAAATATATTTCGAACGTGTCTATTTTATCTTTACTGAGAGCACCATGTACCAAACTACTCTCATCTCCTTTCTGCACGATTGCTAGTGTCAGTCTTGCCTGTTTGATATCTGTCTATTCTTCTAGTCTGGAGGGTCTTTTCAGAGTGTAAAAGCAATTTATGTCACTTATCTTTTAAAAATCTCATTACCATTACTCTTAAAATTCAGGCTTTCTAATGTGACCTAAAATAACATCATTTCTCTCTGCCTGTATCTCCAGTATACTCTCAGTTCACCTTCCTCTCATGTTCTATATCCAGTCCTAGGTCTTGAATAGTTCTTAGAATAAGTTCACTTCTTTACTGTTTCTGGGGAGTTCTGACTTTTTATTATTATACTAGCGGCCCAGTGCACAAATTTGTGGATGGGTGGGTCCCACTGGTCCACCCTGATCGGGGCCCATTGGGCTGGGCCAGCCAGGGGGAGGAGATGTGGTAGGTTGGCAGGTCGCCTTGTCCCTGATTGGCGTGTGGGAGGACCGATAGAAGGGGAAGGGTGAGGCCGTTTGGTGGAAGGGGCCCACCACCTGGTCAAACTCTGCTGGAACTCCTGGTGGAGGGGACAATTTGCATATCACCCTTTTATTAGATAGGAGCATAACAAATTTCCACAAAACTATACTACATTTGAGAAATGTTTCTGCTATGAATTTTGGCAGAACTCAGTAGGATGGCTCTTTTGGGGTGGCGAATACACACTACAGTGTACCGATGATGTTTTGTAGAATTGTGCACCTGAAACCTGTATAATTTTGTTAAGCTAGTGTCACCTTAATAAATTAAATAAAAATAAAAGGATAACCCTCAGGCCATCTCAAGCTTTGTAGGCCATTGTAAGGATTTTGTACTTTATCTTAGTAAAATTGAAAACTTCTAAGGATTAAAAATACAATAATCTCATAAAATATATAAATTTCTGTTCACAGGCTACTTGCTGCTTAATTTATGAATCTTGAACTGGTAATAATTTGGGAGTTAGAACCATCTATATTTTCTCTTTTTCTTAATAAATACTGGTTACTAATCTGAACATACACCTGAGATATGCATTCTTTTGTCAGGCTGAAGCTTTATGGGCTCATATCTCTTCTATATGTAATGTGCTGCTTTAGAAAGTTGAAGTATACTATGAACCTGCAACTATACAGCAAAATCAGAAATACATTTCTGATAAATCAGTTATGATATTTTTATTTATTATATAGTCTAAAATAGATAAATAGTAACAAAGAAACCCGAGAGAGGCAGGATTGCTTAAGTAACTTTGTTGTTTACTAGAGGCCCGATGCACAAAATTTGTGCAAGAGTAGCCTTCCTTCCTCTGGCTGCCGGCACCCAGGACCCGGACTTCCCTCTGCCTTCCAACAGGCACCCAGGACCCGGGCTTCTCTATCAGCCCCAGCTTTGTCCAGAAGGTCATCCAGAAGGACATCTGGAAGGATGTCTGGTCTAATTAGCATATTATGCTTTTATTATTATAGATTATTATAAATTCTTACTCTGGCCAATACTAGAGAGTAATTTAAGAAAATGGAAAATTTTGTTGAAAGACAAAAATAAACTTGCGATAATACAAAGTTTTCTTTAAACCAGTGTGTGACACTGCCTTTCAAGCTGCCTGCTTACTTATATCCCCAAACCACTGGGGGTGTTATTCATGGGGCATTTGACTAACATTTTGTAGGGGAAGAAAAGGTTATCTCACAGCCTATCAGTAGCCCCAGCCTCCCCTGTAATTAATAGGATGAAAGCCTGGATCTCCTTGGCAGTGGCTAAATTCATGTCATAATTGTACATCTCTTACTTTAGGAAGTTTTTAAACGAAATCAACCAACCATTGAAATTCCAATATTTCTTAATAATGCATTGTTTGATTTACTATGTCAATAGAATTTTATGGGATTTATGCTGAAATGTAAGGTATTAGCCCATTTACATGTTAAGAACCCATTTTTGGAACACATAAAAGCCATGGGATTTATTTTACAATGCGCTGAACATTTATGATGAGTCAATGGCTACAATTGCATTAGCAGTAAACATGTAAACAATGCTGTTGTTAGCCTTACAATTTATTGCTGCTGAATATATTCCTCAGAGTCTAATCCCTGAGCACACTAAAACTCTAAATATTTTCTTTCTTTTTGCTTTTTAAAAATAAAATTACAGCCCAGCAGGTGCAACTCAGTGTTTGAGTGTCCACCTATGAACCAGGAGGTCATGGTTCGAGTCTAGGTCAGGGTACATGCCCAGGTTGCAGGCTCAATCCTTAGTGTGGGGTGTGCAAAGCCAATCAATGATTCTCTCTCATCATTGATGTTTCTAACTCTTCCTCTTTCTCGCTTCCTCTCTGAAATCAATAAAAAACATTAAAAATGATAATACTTTACTTTATAGAGCATATTTAGATTTACAGTATAATTGAGCAGATAGTACACAGGAATGCATGCACCACCAGCCTATCTCCCCAATCTTCTGCCCAAAATGTCAGTATTATTTGCTCCTTGCATTGTTGGGTTAATTTGTTAAAATTAATGAACTACTATTGATACATTATTATTACCTATAGTCCAAAGTTTTCATTAAGTTCATTCTTTGTGGTGTATAACTCTATGTGTTTTGACAGTATATAATATCCAGCATTAACATTTTATACACAATAGTTTCACTTCCACAAAAATCTATTTCT
>PVJC01020815.1:0-28823 GCA_004026665.1 Murina feae
GGGGGGTTAAGGGTGTTGGGGGTGCGTGAAGAGAATGGACAATAATTGTACACCTATGGATGAGGACAGTGGGGGGGCAAGGACAGAAGTGGGGGTGGGAAATGGGAGGAGGGGAGCTATGGGGGAAAAAAGAGGAACAATTGTGATAATCTGAACAAGCACACAGCTGATGAGACAATCCACAGCTGAAAAGGGCACAGGATGTCTGGAGAATGGTAGGATCGGGGATCTAGGGTGAAGACAGATGATTGACCACCTGGTCGAGAGGGTCAGAAGGAACCTGCACTGCACCAAGTCAGTGTCGCTTGGGGACATGCATAATACCTGACTGTGGAAGGGAGGTCTGCAGGGCTGCTGGCCACTGGGGAATCTAGATACAAGTCCACAGCTGGGAAAGGCTATGCCTAGAAAGACAGCCTGAAGAGCTTCCCAAGCCACACAATGCTGGGGGGAGAGAAACTCATAGTTGTATGGTTGTTTTCCCTCAGTTTTATATTTGCTTTTATTCACTAAACCCAGTTCATAGGACCTTTCAATTACAAACACTCACTGAGGCTGCAGTGCAGGTGAAGGTACAGTTTTGTGGAGGCTGGGGAGAGACTGTGGAGGGGATCAGGACAGGGAGAGGAGACCAGGAATCCAGTACTGAAACATTCTGGAGCCTTAAAACCTAAGCAGCCATTTTTATCCTGAAAAGCCAGCCCCTTCCAGCAGCCTCAATGCAGCCTGTGCAGCTGTACCCAACCTCGAGATTTGCAGAGGAAATAAAGACTTTGAATAGTCCCTAGAGAGCCCTCAGGGACAGAGTAGAGGGGCCATTCAGTCCTGGAAAGCAATAGAGCAGCACCCCCACCTAAATCCATTGTCAGAAACAGATGATGGAGTGATGAAGACTGACAGCAGGCAGACAGGAAAAGCAGGCAGATAGGTCCCACTTGCTTGCAACCAAGGCTCTGGAGACCAACACAGAGAAGCTATGGATCACTTGAAACTTAAACATAGGGCTGACTAGTTAACAGGAAACTGAAAAGTTGCAGACAGAACAGAAGAGTGGTGTCTTAAACCAGCTTCCATGAGGCATTAAAACTCGGCTGAAACAAAAGGCATTTCACTTTTTTTATTTTCTTCTATATCTTTTATTTAAATTTTTTTCTTTATTTTTGTTTTAATTTCTTTATCTTTTATTTTTGTATTATTTTCTTCATTCTATGTTTATTTTTTATCATTTTATTTTATCTTTTTTTCACTCTTTTCTTCCTCACTTCTCCTTTTCATCCTGTTTCTCTTCTCCTGTCCCTGCTTTAGTTTTTCTCTCCTTTTTCTTTTTACCCCTTGTTAAAAATTCATCTTCTTTATCTGCTTTATTGATGTGTTATTATTATTGTATAATCTGTTGGCTTACTCATATATCTAATTTCCTCTCCCTTGCCCCAATTCCATGAACACTTCTGTATTGTCTTTCTTCGCTAGCCAATTTTTTTCATGCTTTTGTTTTTCCTCTCCTCTCTTGATCTCTCCTTCTCCTAATTGTTAAATAGTTTCACTCACTATATTCAAACCTATCTACTCTCTCCTCTATTCTCCTTTTCAAAAAATAAATTAATAGATAAGTAAATTTAAATATTTTATTATTTTTATTTATTGCTTATTTTGTTTTGTTTTTTTCCTTCTTATCCACTCATTCTCTTCCTACCTCCTCTATACTGAACCATGGTCCTTCCAGTAGTCATTAAATTCTTTAACATTACTGTTTGTATATAAGCTCTGGCTCTACAGATCCAGTCTTCTCCTTTTTCTGAAGTTTTGGTTCATTTCTTTATTTTGTGGTATTTTTTCCCCATAAATATTTTTTCTTCTTCTTTTTTTAATATTCTTTTTTTCTCTTGCCTTTTATTTTCTTTTCTCAATATCATTTTTGCTCTCCTTTCTCCTAATTTTCTTTTCTCTGGTAGTCACTTTTATTTGGGTTATTGGTGTTGTGAGTAAATTTTGTTCTGTTTCCTTTGGGTCATGTCTTGTCGAGTTGTATTTTGTGCTGTTTGGTTAACATGATAGAGAGTGAGCCACAAAACCAGACACCCTGAGAGGAGACTCCATCCATGAATAGGACAATAACATGCAAGACCCAACTACACCAAGAGAACCCAAATATCCCTTGTAGGGGGCATCCCTAGAATGCCCAGCCCAGAAGACCTGAGAGATTACACCACTGGGCCCCACAAAATATCTACTATATAAGATACACTCAAAAAAAACCCCTGGGTGACATAGAAGTTTGATCTAATACATAGAAACCACCATAAAGGAACAACAGAAATGGGGAGACAAAGAAATAATCCCCAGATGAAAGAAAAGGAGGAATCAGCAAAAAAGTAAGTAAACAAAATGGAGGCAAGCAATTTGTCAGAGAAAGAATTGAAACAATGGTTATAAATATGCTTAAAAGGATGAAAGAGAAATTCAACAACCAAGAGGAAATGAAAAAGAATCAAGTGAAAATGAAGATGACATAGCAGCAAAAAAGAACACAATTAAGTATCAAGAGTAGACTGGAGCAGCTGAAGACCTCATTAGTGAGTAAGAAGACAAGGTAGGAAAAAAACACTCAACCAGAGCAGCAACTGGAAAAAAAAAAAAACTTAAAAAGCAGGAGAGCCTAAGGAAGTTTTAGGACAAAATGAAATGAAACAACACCCACATAGTAGGGGTGCCAGAAGGAGAGGAAGCTGAGCAAATAATAGAAAACCTGTTTGAAGATGTAATGATAGAAATAATCCTTGATTTGGGGAAGAAAAAAACTCACAAAAATACCAGAAGCACACAGAGTCTCAAATGAGATGACCTCCAAAAGACCTACATCAAGACACATCATAATTAATGTGGCAAACATTAATGACAAAGTAAGAATCTTAAAAGCTTCCAAATAGAAAAAGAAAGTTACCTACAAGGGATCTCCCATTAGACTATCTACTGATTTCTCAAGATAAACATATCAAGACAGAAGGGAATGGAAGGTAATATACAAAGTGATGTGAAGCAAGGGACTGAATCCACAAATACTATACATAGCAAAAGTCTATCATTCAAAATTGAAGGTAAAATAAGAAACTTCACAAACAAAAAAGGACTAAAGGAATTTATTACCATCAAGCCAGCAATGCAATAAATGCTAAAGGGATTGCTATAAAAATAAGAAATAGCAAGGGAAGAATGAATACAGGCATAATGAGTAAAAATTGTGATAAACAAGTACCTATAAAAAATAACATTAAATGTTGATAGATTAAATGCTCCAATCAAAAGACATAGGATAGCTGAATGCATAAGAAAACATAATCTATATATTTGCTGTCTACAAGAGACTGACCTCACTAGAAAGGAATCACACAGATTGAGAGTGAAGGGAAGGGAAAAAAATTTTCAGGCACATGGAAATAGAAAAAAAAAAAGCTGAGGAGCAAAATTTATATCTGACAAAATAGATCTCAAAGTGAAGGCCATAATAAAAGATAAGGAGAGCCACTTCATAATACTAAAGGGAGCAATTCAACAAGAGGATATAACTCTGGTTTACATATGTTTATATATGTTTATATATGAACCCAATACAGGATCACACAAGTACATTAAAAAAAATATGAAAGATATCAAAGGAAACAACAACAGCAACACAATCATAGTAAGGGACTTTAGTAACGTATTGACACTACTGGATAAATCCTCTGAAAAGAAAATAAGAAAAGAAACAAATGACTCACTAGATCAGATGGAAATAATTGACATCTTCAGAACATTTCACCCCAAACCTACAGAACATACATTCTTCTCAAGTGCACATGGGACGTTTTCAAAGAAAGACCAAATATTGGGACACAGGCAAAGTCTATACAAATTCAAGAAGATTGAAATCATATCAGCCATCTTCTTAGATCACAATGGCATAAAATTAGAAATAAAAAAAATAAATGCAATGACAAGAAAATCAAAGACTTAGAGGCTAAACAGCATGTATTTAAACAATGATTGTGTTACCAAAGAGATCAAAGAAGAAATCAAAAGCATCCTAGAAAAAAATGGCAATAAAAAAAAAATCCAAAATTTATGGGACCCAGTGAAAGCAGTCTTAAGAGGGAAGAAAGTTCTACAGGCCTACCTCACACACACACATACCAAAAATAAAGAAAGAAAAACTGGTAATGAACCATCTAATCCTACAACTTAAAGAATTAGAAAGTTAGAAAGAGAGCAACAAGAAAGCCCAGAGTGAACAGAAGGAAGGAAATAATAAAGATCAGAGCAGAAAAAAATAACATAAATACTAAAAAAAAAGATACAAAAGTTCAATAAAACCAAGAGCTGGTTTTTGAAAGGATAAAATAGGTTAATAAAATGTCTAGCCAGGCTCACCAAGAAGCAAAGAGAGAAGACCAAAATAAACAAAATCTGCAATGAAAGAGGTGAAATAATAATTAATCACACAGACATACAAAGGATTATTAAAAAATAGTAGACAACTCTACCCCAAAAAAACTGGAAAACTAGATGAAATGGAGATATTCTTAGAAAAATACAAGATTCAAAAATTCAATGATGAAGAATCACAAAAGCTAAAGAAGCCAATAACTACTAATGAAATTGAAGCAATCTAATAAAAGAGTGATATGCTAATTGTGTCACTCTGCTACATCCCAAACCATAGCCACCAGCCAATCAGAGAGACTATATGCAAATTAACCCAACCAAGATGGTGGCTGGCAGCCACAGAGCTAGAGCAAACAGGAGGCTTCCCTGCCCCAGCAGTGGAGGATGCTGCCTGCCTAGGCAAGCTTTGGCCTCTGCTCAAGGCAACAAAGTTTCAATTATAGAACATGAATAAACCCCAGATACATGCTTCCAGCCAGCATCACTGGGAAGTTAAGTAGCTGGGGGCTATGGCCAGCCTGTAAAAGCCATCAGCCTCTCACCCAAGATGACCCCACCCTCATGGGGTGAGGATCTTTGTTTGGCTTGGCCAGCCTTCAATCAGCCATCAGAGCCTCACCCAGATTGGCGAGGCAACCCATCAGGAATCCCCACCCTGAAAGGGCTGTGGGCAGCCTGCAAACAGCCATTAGCCCCTCACCCAAGTTGGCAAGGCACCCTAGCTGGAACCCCCACCTTAATGGGGCTCTGGCCAGCTTGCATACAGTTATCAGGTCCTCATCCAGGCTGGCCAGGCACGCCATCAGGACCCCCCTACCTGAAGGGAATGTGGCCAGCTTGGAAATGGCCCTCAACCCCTCATACAAGCTGGCCAGGCACCCCAGCAGGATCCCCCTCCCTGAAGGGGATGTGGCCAGCCTAAAAACTGCCCTCAGCCCCTCACCCAGGATGGCCAGGCACCCCAGCAGGGACCCCTACCCTGAAGGGGATGTGGCCAGTCTGAAAATGGCCCTCAACCCCTCATCCAGGCTGGCAAGAAACCCCAGTAGGACCCACACTATGATACACAATACCCTTTAGGGCAAACCAGCCAGCCCCCAACCATGCACCAGCTCTCTATCCTATATAATAAAAGTATAATATGCAAATTGACACTAATGGAAACACTGGGAATGACTGGTTACTATGACACACACTGATGACCAGGAGGCAGAGGCTCAATTCAGGAGCTTCCCCCTGGTGGTTAATGCACTCCCACAGGGGGAGCTGTGCTCAGCAACAAGCCAGGCTGCCAGCTGCCAGTACAAAAGTGGTGGTGGGAGCCTCTCCTGTCTTCAGCAGTACTAAGGATGTCTGACTGCAGCTTAGGCCTGGTCCCCATTAGCAAGTGGACATCTGCCAAGAGCTCTTGGGCTGCCAGAGGGATGCCTGACTGCTATCTTAGGCCTAAACCAGCAGGTGGACATCCCCAGAGGGTACCCAGACTGCGAGAGGGCACAGGCCAGGGTGAGGGATCCCCCTGAGTGCACAAATTTTTGTGCACTTGTCCTCTAGTAAAAAAAAAATAATAAAAAGCTTCACGCAAACAAATGCCTTGGTATGGATAGCTTCACAGTGGAGTTCTACTGAACAATCAAAGAAGAACTAAAACTTATCCACCTATCCTCCTCAGACTAATCCAAAAAATTCAAGAGGAAGATACACTTCCAATCTCTTTCTATGGAGCCAGCATTACCCGAATCCTGAAACTAGATAAAGACACTACAAAGAAAGAGAATTATAGACCAATATCCCTGATGAACTCAGATGCTAAAATCCTCAACAAAATTCTAGCAATTCAGATATAGCATTATATAACAAAGATAATACACCATGGCTAAGTGGGATTTATACCAGGGATGTAAGGCAAATCAATGTGGGAGATCACATAAACAAATTGAGAGACAAAAATCACATAACCATATCAATTGATGCAGAAAAAGCATTTGAAAATATACAAACTTATTACTGATAAAAACATTCAGAAAAGTGGGAATAGAGGGATCATACCTCAACATAACAGAAGCCTTATATGACAAACCTATAACTAACATCATACTCAATTGAAAAAAAAACAAAAACTAACACCATTTCTCCTAAGAACAAGAAAGGAATGCCCACTTTCACCACTCCTGTTCGGCATAGTACTGGATGTGCTAGCAACAGTAATCAGACAAGACGAAGAAATAAAAGGCATCCAAATTGGAAAAGCAGAAGTAAAACTGTCATTATTTTCAGATAATATGATATTGTACATAGAAAATCCTAAACACTCCATCAACAACTATTAGACTTAACAAATGAATTCAGTAATGTACCAGGATATAAAATTAACACCACAAATCTATGGCTTTTTTATACACCAATAATGAACACACAGAAAGAGAAACTACAAAAACAATTCCATTTACCATTGCACCAAAAAGAAGAGTAACCTTGGAATAACTTAACTAAAGAGGTAAAAGACCTCCACTCAGAAAACTACCGAATATTTTAAAAAGACTTAGAGGAATACATAAGCAAATAGAAGAACATACCATGTTCATGAATTTGTAGAATCAACATCATTAAAATGTCCATACTACCCAATGCAATCTATAGATTCAATATAATCCCCATTATAATACCAACAGCATATTTCACAGACCTAGAACAAGCACTCCAAAAATTCATCTGGAATAAAAAAAAAGACCTCGAATAACAGAAGAAATCCTGGGAAAGAAGTATAAAGTTGGAGAAATAACAATGCAAAATATCAAGCTATATTCCAAAGTCCCTGTTCTCAAAACTGCCTGGTTCTGGAACAAAAACAGACATATAGACCAATGGAACAGAACAGACAACCCAAAAGTCAACCCAAGCCATTATGCTCAATTAATATTTGACAATGGAGGCAAGAGCATACAGTAGATTTAAGACAGTCCCTTCAGTAAATGGTATTGGGAAAATTGGACAGATATGTGCAAAAAAGAAAGAAATAAAAAGAAAGAAGAAAGAAAGAAAGAAACTAGACCACCATCTTACACCATACACAAAAATAAACTCAAAATGGATAATGGAAAACTAAAGGCTGGCTGAGAAAAAAAGGGAACAATGAGATCCCACCTGCTTGAAAACAGGATTGTGACTTATGACACAGAGGAACGGTGGGTGGAAGGGAACTTCAATACTGAGCTGACTACCTGACAGGAAACAGACATGCCAACCAGAACAGTAGAGGAAGTGAAGGACCTTCACTCTTCACATTTTTTTTTGTTTTATTAATTTTTATTTTTATTTTTCATTTTTTAAATCTTTATTGTTCAGATTATTACAGTTGTTCCTATTTTCCCCCCATAGCTTGCCTCCTCCCAGTTCCCACCCCTCCCTCTGTCCTTACCCCCCCACGCTGTTCTCATCCGTAGGTGTACAATTATTGTCCAGTCTCTTCCCGCACCCCCAACACCCTTTCCCCCCTCCTGAAAATTGTCAGTTCAATCCCTTTCTATGCCTCTGATTCTATTCTATTCACCAGTTTATTCTGTTCATCAGATTTTTTTATTCACTTGATTTTTAGATTCACTTGTTGATAGATATGTATTTGTTGTTCATAATTTTTATCTTTACTTTTTCTTCTTCCTCATTCTCAAAGGATACCTTTCAGCATTTCATATAATACTGGTTGGGTGGTGATGAACTCCTTTAGCTTTTTTTTTTGGTCTGTGAAGCTCTTTATCCAACCCTCAATTCTAAATGATAGCTTTTCTGGGTAAAGTAATCTTGGTTGTAGGTTCTTGCTATTCATCACTTTGAATATTTCTTGCCACTCCCTTCTGGCCTGCAAAGTTTCTGTTGCGAAATCAGCTGAGTCATATGAGTGCCTCCTTGTAGGTAACTGACTGCTTTTCTCTTGCTGCTTTTATAATTCTCTCCTAGCCTTTTGCTCTTGGCATTTTAATTGTGATGTGTCTTGGTGTGGTCCTCTTTGGATTCCTTTTGTTTTGGGTTCTCTGCGCTTCCTGGACTTGGAAGTCTATTTCTTTTACCAGGTATGGGAAGTTTTCTGACATTATTTCTTCAAATAGGTTTTCAATATCTTGCTCTCTCTCTTCTTCTGGCACCCCTGTAATTCTGATGTTGGTACACTTGAAGTTGTCCCAGAGGCTCTTTACACTGTCTTCGTATTTTTGGACTCTTTTTTCTTTTTGCTTATCCATTTGGGTATTTTTTGTTTCTTCGTATTTCAGTTCTTTAACTTGATTCTTGTGTTCCTCTAATCTGTTGTTGGAACTCTGTATAATATTCTTTATTTCAGTCAGTGTATGCTTAATTTCTAGCTGATCCTTTTTCATATCCTCGAGGGTCTCATTAGATTTATTAAGGGTCTCACTAAATTTATTGGTGGTTTCTAGAAAATTCTTGAAAAACCGTAAAACCGTGGTTTTGAACTCCATATCCAGTCGTTTGCTTTCCTCCATTTCTGTCATTGGTGATTTGTTTCTTTGTCTCCGCATTTTGGCTTCTTCCCTGGGTTGATAGAGTGGCTTTCTGTGTTACATGATCACTGAGAAGAAATGACCTCCAAGCCACTTGGTTATGTGAATCAGCTGTGTCTACAGTGGGAGAACTTCTGTGCTAGAGACACCCTTATGGGGCAAGAGTTGTTGGAGTATTCTGGCACGTCTATCTCTAAGGTGGTGCTATTTTTAGCTTCTTCCTGGGGCTTCTCAGCCTTTTATATGGAAAAGCTTCTGCACGCAGCTTGGGTGGGGTGGGGTCTCGGGGAGTTTACAGGGTGGAGCAACCAGCTATGGCCACTTCTCAGCCCTGCCCTAAGAGGCACCAGGTCTCAAGCCACTCTGGAGTTTCTCCCATCACCAAACGATGTTAGACAGTCCAGCTCCTCCTCATATGATTCTGAGTCCCCAGAAACTTGCCTGGACTGGAGTACAGAGCCATCAAGAGCTGTGGTTCCCTCTGGTACAAAATGCTTCCAGCTGTTTCCGTGAGCCCTTTCCTCGAGCCCTTTTCACCAGCCCCTTTCGCGCGCCTCTGTACCTCTGCACTTTATTTCCGCACCTCCTCTGAGTCTCAGTCCCTTTCTAGTTGTAGAATTTCCACTCACCCAGCCTTCCTGTAGGTCTGGGTGGTGTCTGTTTTTTCTTTTTGTTGTTCTTTTAAAATAGTAGTGCACAGCCGCAATTCTGGTGTTCACCTATGCTGTCATCTTGGTTTCTCGCACACTTCACTTTTTAATTTTTTATCTTTTACTTAAGAAACCAATATTTTTAAATTGGGTTTTACTTTTTTATTAGTATACATTATTTTTAATTTTTATTATTCCTAATATTATTTTACTTTTTTAAAGTTTTATTTTATTTTTTCTTTATTTTATTTTAGGATTAGTGTTCTACATTTTATTTTTATTTTTATTTTAGCATTATTTTACTCTATCTCAATTTTTTCTTTATGCCAACGTTCTCTTCCTCACTTGTCCCCTTCATTGTCCTGTTTCTCTTACCCTGTTCCTACTTTAGCTTTTTCCTATCCTTTCTTTTTACTCCCTGTTAAAAATTTATCTTACTCATATATCTAATTTCCTCACCCCTGCTACAAGTATATGCACAATTCGATCTTCTCTTTCTTCACTATCTAATTTTTTATCTTCCTTTTTTTCCTTTTCATTTATTTTTGTCTTGTTATAGTTTGCTTGATTTTTGGTTAGTTTGTTTTTTCCCCTCTTTTTTTGCTTCTGTTTTTCCTCTCCTCATTTGTTCTTTTCTTCTACTAACAGCTTAATTAATTCCAATCACCAACTCAGACCTATCTACCCTCTACTCTTCTTTTCCAATGGTAAATGAATACATGGCTAGATGAAAGAAAGGGGGATATATCCTTTCTGACCTATCAGAAAGGATATATGCACCCTGTGTTCATAGCAGCACAATTTGCAATAGCTGAGATTTGCAAACAGCCTCAGTGCCTATCAGCAGATGAGTGGATTTAAAAACTTTGGTACATCTACACAATGGAATACTATGCCACTATAAAAAGAAGGAACTTTTACCATTTGAACAGCATGGATGGAACTGGAGAGCATTATGCTAAGTGAAATAAGCCAGTTGGAGAAAGATAAATATCATTTGATCTCACTCATATGTGGGATATAATGATGAATATAATTTGATGAAAAAGAATGGATCCAGAGACAAATGGTAGGGGAGAGTGAGGTAGAGAGCAGCCAAAGGACTTTTATGCATGAATATTAGCATAACCATTGGACACAGACACTGTGGTGGTGGGGACTTGCCCAGGATAGGAATGGGTGGAGGAGGTCAATTGGGGGAAAAGGAGACATATGTAAAACTTTAGACAATAAAGTAAATAAAATAAATAAAATAAAGTGTTCATTTATCATGTTCACGAGGGAAGATCAAGAGTAACTATTAAAATATCTTACATAGGAATGGGAACTAATGTGTAACTTTTGTTGTAGTACAACCAGATGATCTGATTTCATACCACCATTTGATGAAACTGTATACCCTCCTGACATCAGCCTGTTATTGAATTCCACCTAGAAAAGAATATGAAAGACAGAATTCAGATACTTTTAGCATATAGTAAGTATATGTGCTTATTTAAGTAGAAATTTATTCAGTATGTGATGAATTAATAGATGTTATGACAACAATTAGCATATAATGCACAAAGGCATATCATATAAATTAAACATTTATGTAGGAGGGTATGGTTAATTAGTTGTGATTATCATATATATGTGTGTATAGATGGATAGTATATGTATGTATCTATATCCATACATTATATTTCTACTAGGGGCCCAGTGCATGAATTTGTGCACCTTGAAAGGTTCTGTGGGCTGCAAGTCTGAGGTGGGCACAGTTGTGGGTCTTGGCCCATCCTCTGCACCCCCACCCAGCCCCTCCTGCCACACCCCTTGGTCTCCTGTCTTCTGGCAGCCTCACTCCCACTGCTGCCGCTCCCCTGTGCTGATGGTGGTGCCAGCCCTGCTTGCACCCATTGATGGCACAGAGCGATTGGTGCTGTTTCCAACAGTGGTTGTAAGCAGGCCTAGCACTGACAGCAGTTGTGAGTGGCAGCTGCTGTCCAGATCACCCCTCAGGAGCACAGGGAGGTAGAGAAGCCTTCAGGGGCAATCGGGGCTGACAGGTGCCACTCACACCTGCTTATGGCACCAAGCAATTGGGACCAGTGCTGGGCACTGGCAGCGGGTGCACGCGGGGCTGGGGCTGGTGCCAGCAGTGGGTGCGAGCGGTGGCTCTGGTGCTGGCAGTGGGTGCTAGTAGGGCCATCACTGGCAGCAGGTGTGAGAGGCAGCTGCTGGCCCCAATTGCCCTTCAGGAGCAGGAGGAGGTGGAGAAGCCCTGAGGAGCAATTGGGGCCTGGCAGCTGCCACTCACACCCACTGATGGCCCCCAGCAATTGGAGCCGGTGCCAGGTGCTGGCAGTGTGTATGAGTGCCGGGCAGGACTGCAGTGTGCGGGAGCAAAGAATTTTCAGTAACCACCAAAGCCTTGCCCCAATGACAGGGACCGGCACCCCACCTTGGTCTGCTGCCCCTGCTCACCTGCTCCACCATCCTGCTGTGGCCAATGCCACCATGTTCTGTGCACCCCCTGGTGGTCAGAGACCTTCATAGTGACCAGTTGTTTGGTTGTTTCATGGTTTGGTCTACTTGCATTTTAGGGTTTTATATATATATATAGAGAGAGAGAGATAGTGAGAAATTTTGTGACAGTCACTTTGTTGCTTTGGTTTGTCCAAGAAGGCAAGAGTGGGACTGTTTACTTCATAAGAGGAGCATACAATTTAAGTCGTCTGCTTGGAGGTGAATGGTGATCCTCAGACACATTTATCTTTGTCAGGAAACCAGCAAGCTTTCATTCAGGCTTTCATCTTACTTTCAGATCTTTCTTTATCTTCCTCCTTACACCTCACCCAAGGAATCACTATAATTGTCCTTTGGAGTGCCAACTGATATTTTCAGCTTCCTGTCTCTTTGCTCAAGGGAAAAATGCTGATTTCCTCTTTGCTATTTGGCAAATGTCAAAAGAAAAAGACTGGCTGCACTATGTATTCCTTTCAGTAGTATGAATGAACATCCTGCATTTTCCCCTTAATCAGGAGATTTAACTAGCTAGAACTTAATTAGCCTAAGTTCAGAGAGGTTTTTTCCTATTCTTTATTTGTTTCTTTTCTCCTCCAAAAATTCCTATCCTACGTATTTAAGAATTCCATGCTCTTTATTTTTGCATATCATGTTTATATATAACTCTTTTCTCTAGGTTCTGTGAGAATTTTCTGAATTCTTCTTCTTTACAGATTTGGTTTTCTGCAAAAATCTATGCATTGCTTTCATGGTATTTTTTTATATTCTGTAATTGTAACTTTTATCTTAAAGCAGTCTTGCCAGATTTCATACTACTTTCTCTTCACCTATGAAATGTTCTCTCAAAACTCTTGGACAATAAAAAATATTTTGTCTAATGTTTTCTCCAATTCCATGGAGAAATTCCATTTCTGCCACTGGGAGAAATCTGCCCTTACTCCTTGAATTAGCCCAGCAGCTTTCAATCTTTTTCATCTAATGGAACACATAAACTAATTGCTAAAGTTATGTGGCACTCCAAAAATATATTGTAGTTTTTGCCAATCTGAAAAAAAATAATAGGTACAATTTTGATTTATTCACACTGGACAAATATTGTGTTAGCTGTTGTCATTTTTAAATTTGACAGTCTAAGAGAAAACAGATCAGTGCCCCTGACTAAATAGTATTGCATGTTTTAAAAATGCTTGCATGATTTAAAAATATCTGAACCACCTCCTTTCTTTTGGATGAACAACTCTTTTCAAATATCTGAGAAATTGTTCTATTTTCACATCTTGACAGAGTAGTCTCTACTAAGCTCTGCCATTTGGGATGGGTTTCTGTATAAACAGTTTATTTCTGACAAGAAAAAGTGGAATTATACACTTTCATAGTTTTATTTTTCTAGGTTGATCTATCCTACCTAATAAAAGAGTCATATGCAAATTAGTTGTTACTTCATGACAAAGATGGCCATGCCCATAGCCACAAAATGGTGGTGCCCAGTCCACCTCAGCCCTACAACTGAAGTTGCCAGGCCTATTAGCCAGGTAGGTGGTGGGGAGGCAGGGGCAGCCGAGGGGCAGAGCCAGCAATCACAGAGACCTAGGAAGGAGCAGAGCCAGTGATCGCAGGGTTTGAGGGTCTTCTGCCCAGGCCTGCAGCCTTGGACAGAGACTGCAAGCCTGGGAAGGGGCAGAGCTGGTGGTCACAGGGGATTGGGGTCTTCTGCTCAGCCCTGCAGCCTTGGACAGAGACCTCCGGCCTTGAAGGGGCAGAGCCGGCAATGGCAGCGTTTGGGGGTCTTCTGCCCAAGCCTGCAGCCTCAGGCAGAGACCTCTGGCCTGGGAAGGGGTGGAGCTGGTGATCACAGGGTTTTGGGGGTTTTCTTCCCAGGTTTCCAGTCTCAGACAGAAACTGCAGGCCTGGGAAGGGGCAGAGCTGGAGATTGCAGGGACCTGGGAAAGGACGGAGCCAGTGATCACAGGGTTTGGGGGTCTTCTGCCAAGGCCTTCAGCCTCAGGCAGAGACGGCAGGCCTGGGCAGAGGCAGAGCCCACGATCGCAGGGGTTTGGGGGTCTTCTGCCCAACCTGCAGTCTGGGGCAGAGATTGCAGGCCTGGGCCAAGGCAGACATGGCAATCACAGGGACCTGGGAAGGGGCAGAG
Source organism: Murina feae (assembly GCA_004026665.1). Taxonomy (NCBI): domain Eukaryota; kingdom Metazoa; phylum Chordata; class Mammalia; order Chiroptera; family Vespertilionidae; genus Murina; species Murina feae. The sequence continues at coordinate 14,244 of PVJC01020815.1, forward strand.
CCCGCGATCACAGGGGTTTGAGGTTCTTTTGCCCATGCCTATAGCCTTGGCCAGAGACTGCAGGCCTGGGCAGAGGCAGAGCCCACGATCGCAGGGGTTTGGGGGTCTTCTGCCCAACCTGCAGCCTGGGGCAGAGATTGCAGGCCTGGGCCAGGGCAGACATGGCAATCACAGGGACCTGGGAAGGGGCAGAGCCCGCGATCACAGGGGTTTGAGGTTCTTTTGCCCATGCCTATAGCCTTAGCCAGAGACTGCAGGCCTGGGCAGAGGCAGAGCCCACGATCACAGGGGTTTGGGGGTCTTCTGCCCTGGCCTGCAGCCTCGGGCAGAGATTGCAGGCCTGTGCAGGGGCAGAGGCAGTTATCACAGGGACCTGGTAAGGGGCAGCCCAGCAATTGCAGGGGTTTGGGAGTCTTCTCCCCAGCCCTGCATCCTAGGCCAGAGGCTACAGGCCTGGGTAGGGGTGGAGATGGGATTTGAGGGGCATGGGTGGAGCTGATGATGGGAGTGAACTACAGAGGAAACACCTTTTCTGACCACTCATTGGCTAAGCCCTCTGTGTGCCACTGGTAATATTCTTAGTAACTTGGGTAATTAGAATCCACAAAGGTGATCTAGGGTTTTTCCACCACACTCCTGCAGAAAAAAAAAAATGAAAGTCCACTGCTGGAGGGCTAAGAAATGTCATATCCTGCCCTAGCCAGTTTGGCTCAGTGCGTAATGACTCACCTTGCTGACTGCAGGGTCCGGGTTATTTTCTGACCAAGGGCATGTACCTAGGTTGCAGGCTCCTCCATGGCTGGGGCCCAGTTCAGGGCTCATGCAAGAGGAAACCAATTGAAGTGTTCTTATCACTTAGATGTTTCTTTCTGTCTTTCCTTTCTCTTCCACATTCTTTAAAAATCAATGGAAACATATCCTCAGGTAAGGATTAAAAAAAAGAGAGAAAGGAAGAAATGTCACATCGTATGAAAGACACATCTTGAAAATGCCTAAAGAAAGTTGTCATTTTTTCATGGTGAAGGGACTGGAGTCCATATTGATGAAAACACCTTGGTGGCTGCAGTGACTGGCAGTGGCTGCAGCAGCGGAGTGATGGGGCCGGTGGCTTCCTCTGATTAGCCTGGTCACCTCCCACAAAGTGAGGCCAGACTGTGGCTTAGGCTCGCTCCCCATGGGGAGCAGGGAGCGGGCCTAAGCCATCATTAGGACATCCCTTGATGGCTCCCAATATGTGAAAGGGGGCAGGCTGGGCTGAGGACTCCCCCCAGTGCATGAATTTCATGCACCGGGCCCCTAGTCTGGTTATAAGTAAATATGGAGAGAATTCTTGTGGATAGTGATGGGCCTAGCAGTTTCTTTCTCTGTTTGTGATGATGGCATGAAGTTAATTTGAGGACTTTCTCACTTCCCAAATTGTCTTTCTGAGCTTATTGCAGAACTTTCCTCTCTCTTAGCACATCACTCATGCCAGGGGATGAAAGTAGGCAAGTGATGCACCCTGGCTTTCCATTTCATGGTCTGTGTAGTGGAATAATTCTCAGATTGTTTTACTGTCCCTTCCACATCACTGCCCCACAATCCAAGAGACTGCATACATTTCCACACTTGGTGTGGGGATTTGGGGAGGTTCTGCTGAGGGATCCTACATCCTTACTGCTTAACTCTTTAACTGAGTTTTTCATTCAGATGTGGAAGAATAACAGACTAGTGTTTTCCTTTATCTTTTCCTTTCCATACCATACCTTTCCGAAAATCCTTGGTTTCTTATCTATGTATGGATGGGTGCCTTCTGTTTTCCAGCAATGGTAAAAACTTTTCCTATTTTATATTTATACTAGGAGCTTGGTGCACAATATATTGTGGACTTGGAGGGTCCCTCATCCCAGCCTGCACCCTGCCACCCTGCGGCCTGCCACCCACCCAGTGAGCCCTGCCCACCTCACACACCCCACGGCCCCCCACCCGCCCCATGCGCCCTGCCCACTTCACATACCCCGAGGCCTGCCGCCCGCCTGCCAGCCCCGCCGCCCTACTGCCTGAGCCGCACTCACCTCTGTGGTTGCACTGCTGGCCTCCATCTTGGCTCAGTTAATTTGCATACAGCCACTCTGATTGGCTTGTGGGCGTGGCTTAGGCATCCTGGAGAAGCGGTCAATTTCAATATTACACTTTTGTTAGAGTAGATGAATATTTTGCTTAACAAGAGTGTTTATTGCAGCATTGTTTTTCATAGTGAAAAGTAAAATAAATAACAAAAGGTTAACTAAATTATTTATATCCATTTTATATAAAAGTCTATTCAAATGAACATAAATTCATATTTATTTCTAACTGAAAACAGCTTCTTACAATATTCATGGCATAGCATGATGACAATTAAAAAGTTTGGTAAAATTATACATGAGCAGAGAAAGAAAGATCTTACTGTCAGATGAAGTCATTCTAAGATTTGATATTTGAAGAAAATTCTTTTTTTCTTTATTGATTAAGGTATTACATATGTGCCCATATCCCCCCATTGCCTCCCCAAACTCCTACTCATGCCCTCACCCCCTGGTGTCTGTGTCCATTGGTTAGGCTTATATGCATGCATACAAGTCCTTTGGTTGATCTATTCCTCTTATCCCTACCCTCACCTACCTCCCCTCTGAAGTTTGATGTTCTGATCAATGCTTCTCTGTCTCTGGATCTGTTTTTGTTCATCAATTTATGTTGTTCATTATATTCCATAAATGAGTGAGATCATATGATATTTATTTTTCTCTGACTGGCTTATTTCACTTAGCATAATGCTCTCCAGTTCCATTCATGCTGTTGCCAATGGTAAGAACTCCTTCCTTTTTACAGCAGTATTCCATTGTGTAGATGTACCAGTTTTCTAATTCACTCATCGGCTGAAGGGCGCTTAGGCTGTTTCCAAATCCTAGCTATGGTGAATTGTGCCGCTATGAACATAGGGGTGAATGTATCCTTTCTGAGTGGTGTTTCTAGTTTCTTGGGGTATATTCCTAGAAGTCGGGTTACTGGATCAAACGGAATTTCCATCTTTAGTTTTTGAGGAAACTCCATACTGTTCTCCACAGTGGCTGCACCAGTCTGCATTCCCACCAGCAGTGCAGGAGGGTTCCTTTTTCTCTTTATCTTCGCCGGCACTTGTCATTTGTTGAAAACAATTATTAATCTATCATCCCATAGCCTATAGGAAGTCTAGTATCTCCCCTGTATTTCTGTGAATTTCTGACAATTTATTTTCTCATGTTTACTTTTGATTCTTGCCTCTTTTAACTCTGTGGTTCACCTCCACTGGCCCAAACCCAGCCCCATTTCTTTATTCTCCCAAGCCATTTCTTTATCCATTAAACAGTTACTGTTATCAACACTCAGTTTATTATAGTTAAGGAGAAAGTGCCAACTCACATGGAGTTTATATTGTCACTCAAGATGTTCATAGGTGTGCTACTAATGACTTGAGTGAATGCAGGTATAGCCCTTTGACACCTTTGTTCTTTAAATTTCTCCACTACCCTATCTCAAGGAATGCCTTACAGCAACCCTTTCTTCTCAGGAACCATCTTCAGAGGAGCTCAACTTTATTTTATATATTTTTTAATCCTCACTGAAGAAGTAAGGATATTTTTTCCAATTATTTTTTAGAGAGTGGAAGGGGGAGGAGGAGGAGAGAAAGAAATCAATGTGAAAGAGACAAATCAATTGGTTGCCTCCCACAGGCACCCTGATTGGGAGTAGGGATCGATCCTACAACCCAGGTACATGCCCTTGATGGGAAATTGAATCTGAGGTCTCTGGTGCACAGGCCAATGCTCCAGCCAATAAGTTTTTCATACTGAAAAGTAAAATAAATAACAAAAGTTCAACTAAATTATTTAGTTAACCAGGCCAGACTGCTCAACTTTCAGTTCTCTCTCCCTCTCTCCCTCTCTCCTCTCTCCCTCTACCTCTCTCCCTCTCTCCCATTCATCATTAAATTCCTCTTCTTCCTTTCTTTTTTTCCAGTCCAGTTTGGTTATTTTATTTCATTGTCTTCTTCCAATCATAGGCATTGGACTTCATCTTTGTCATTCCCAAGTACTTACCATAGCATTTATAGAATCAAGTACAGTTCCTTTCCTAACAAAGATCCCTAGTATTGGCTTCTAAAGTAATTAACTTTAATACCTCACTGCATGTATTGATGGGTTTATAAAAATATATAGATAGAGAAATATAGATAGAGTCATCCAAAAGATGATACTACCTGTGGACTGTGGTGGAAAGGGTAATTTTATTCCTTATTCCACTACTGATAATCTGCATTTTCTATCTTCCAAAACAAGTATGTATTACTTAATAATGTTTAAAAGCAAACAAACAAAATAACTAAAACCCTTAATCTCTCTATCTTATCTAATTAAAAGTAGGTTATGATTGATCTCAGCTCATTTCAGATTTGAAAAGTTTTCTGATGTGCATTGTATTTGTAAATTGAAGTCCCCTTTTCCATATTATGTAGTTTTAAACTAATTTCTTCAACAAAATAAGTACAATTTTAAATATATACTCACAATTTGGGTCTATATATATTAACCTATAGGAAAATCAGTCTAAAAAGTTTTAAATAGTTTAATTTAGGCGTAAGAATCTAGATTTACTTCAAATCTTTCTGTATGGTTTAAAATTTTTGCAATTATATTCAGGTATTACTATTATTTTTAAAATTGAAAAGAAAAACATACACAAAATATATAGCAGTATCTTCTCCAAAACCTTGTAAATTTATCTTCTATTAGATAACACTCCTCATGGGTGAGTTTTGAGGAGCTGACTATATTACACAGTAGTACTTTAGCACAGCTTGATTAATCATGATACAGTGAAAATAGATTCTTCTCCTAACTAGTTATACAGCCTTAGGCAAGTCATGTCATCTAACATATATGTTGCCATCTGCAAAATGAGGATCTTGCACTATATTAGGATGTATAATTCCCAGGTCCAACATATTTGTGACTTTACTAAACATTTATTTAAAAATCCAAAATAAGCCCAACCAGTGTGGCTCAGTGGTTGAGCACCAATCTATGAATCAGGAGGTCACATTTTAATTCCCAATCAGAGCATATGCCCAGGTTGTAGGCTCAATCCCCATTGTGGGACATGCAGGAGGCAGCCAATCAATGATTCTCTCTCATCATTGATGTTTCTCTCTCTCTATCCCTCTCCCTTCATCTCCTGAATCAATAAAAATATATTTAAAAAACAAATATATAAAAATAAAAACACAAAATTAAAGATGAGGAAGAGTATGTCTTAGTGGGTAAAGACACAAAGTTCTGGTTCAGTGAGCAGGAAACAAGGGTTCACTTCACTGAGAATTGTTGAAGACTCATTACTGCTTTGACACCCCTGCAATATATGGAGTGCAGAACTGACACTATCCTTTCCCATTTTTGCCAAATATTTTCTATATAATTTGTAATTTTTTTCTATGGCAAAAAATATCTGATTTTATGGAATGTGTATATGAGGTTTGATTTCTAAACAACTGTGCTGGCTTACACTTACTATGTAGAGAGAAGGATGCTGGAATCTAGATGTACAAAGCTCTCAGTGCCAAGTCATTTCCTGGTAGTAACCCCAAGCTGCCTCAAGATGTTTGGCACTTTGCAAATCCAAACCTTTTCCTTCAGATCAGTTTGAAAATCACATTTGCTTTAATCTTTTTAAAAGAATATATTTTATTATTATTATTTATTATTATTATTATTTACAGAGAGGAAAGGAGAGGGATAGAGAGTTAGAAACATCGATGAGAGAGAAACATCAATCAGCTGCCTCCTCCACACCCCATACTGAGGATGTGCCCGCAACCAAGGTACATGCTCTTGACTAGAATTGAACCTGGGACCTTTCAGTCCGCAGGCCGATGCTCTATCCACTGAGCCAAACCAGTCAGGGCTGCTTTAATCTTTAAAAAAACATTTCTTGTTGAAAATATTACATATGGCCCTCCCCACCCTGCTACCCCTCTCCTCCCTAAGCCACCACCACTCTATTGTCTGTGACTATGAGTTATACATATACACATATGAGTTTATTGATTGATCTCTCCCCTCCCCCTCCCCTGCTTTCCCTCTGAGGTTTGATAGTCTGTTCCATGTTTCCATGTCTGTGGGTCTATTTTTGTTCATCAATTTAATCAGTTTATTTTGTTCATTAGATTCTACTATGAGTGAGATCATGTGATACTTATCTTTCTCTTGCTTTAATCTTTTAAACAATATCCCTAGCAGCATGAAAGAGTAACACTTCTCTAAATGCCTGAACTTGAAACTAAAATATCTGGCCTCTCTTGTGCCCAAATTAAAACCTACATTTATATAGTTTCACTTTTATGAATATAATACAAGACACCCTGCTTAGCTTCAGTACAAACATACACAACTTTAATTTGTAATGGAAACAAGGCTATAGAGAGCTATAACGTTCTATTTTTATTATTTAAAATTACAAAATGTCTCAAAAATAGTGGAGGCAACAGTTTTATAATAATTGTTATCCACTACCCTGACCAAGTAAAATACTTAGGAATGAGGAGCAAACTCTTAAGAGAAAAATATTATAGGTCTTTATTCGGTTCAATTGCATTGCTGTATCTTCACACTTAATTACGTAAGTCAGGTACCCCCTGTTGTCTCTTCCATATGACATTCACCATGAGATCTTCAGGCCATTTTTCAAGTCTACTAAATGTATTGTTCCAACTATAATCAAAGTATCTAAATCATAATGCCCTCATTCTGTCATGTTTGTTTAAAGTGCATATTGGTATGCAAGCTTATTTTATTATTAAAAAAAGATACCTCTTATATTGCTGTGTCTAATCTAAATAATCCTTAAGTGTGTCAAGAAAAGAATTTGTTAGTTTTCTACTTTTTATGTTAATTTTTCTTACTTTCCCAGCTAATTTTTGACATGTTAATTTTATATTTTATTATTTTAAATAAATTATTGTTGAAAATATTACATATGTCCCTTTTCCTCCCCTATTGATCTTTCTAGCCTGCCACCACCCCCATCCCAGGTCTTCACGATCCTATTGTATGTGTTCATGGGTTATGCATATGCATAAAAAGTCTTTGGTTGATCTCTTCTCACCCACCTATCCTCTCCCACTCTCTCTCTGAGGTTTGCCAGTCTGTTCCATGCTTCTATATCTCTGGATCTATTTTGTTCATCAGTGATATTTTGTTCATTAGGTTCCACATATGAGTGAGATTATGTGATACTTATCTTTCTCTGACTAGCTTATTTCACGTAGCATAATACTCTCCAGATCCATCCATGAGGTGGCAAATAGTAACAGTAATTTCTCTTTTACAGCTACAAAGTATTTAATTATGTAAATGCACCACACTTTTTTTATCCACTCATCTGCTGATAGGCACTTGGGGTGTTTCTAAATCTTAGCTTTGTAAGTTGTGCTGTTATGAAAATAGGGGTGCATATATTTCTGATGGGTGTTTCTGGTTTCTTAGGATATATTCCTAGAAATGGGATCACTTGGTCAAATGGGAATTCCATTTTTAATTTTTTGAAGAAACTCCGTACTGTTTTCCACAGAGGCTGCACCAGTCTGCATTCCCACTAGCAGAGTACAAAGTTTCCCTTTCTCCACATTCTTGCCAGCACTTGTCATTTGTTGATTTGTTGATGATAGCCATTCTAACAGGTGTGAGATGATACCTCATTGTCATTTTATTTGCATCTCTCAAAAGATTAGTGACTTTGAACATTTTTGCTTATGCCTCTTGGACTTCTATATGTCCACTTTGGAGAAGTATCTACTTTGGGCCTTTGCCCATTTTTAAATTGGATTATTTGTCTTCCTTTTGTTAAGTTGTATGAGTTCCCTATTTATTTTGAATATAAAGCCCTTTTTAGATGTATGTATCACTTGCAAATATCTTCTCCCATGTATTGGGTCCTCTTGTCATTTTGTTGATGGTTTCTTTTGCCGTGCAGAAGCTCTTTATTTTGATGTAGTCCCATTTGTTTATTTTCTCTTTAGATTCCATTGTCTGAGGAAATGTATCAGTAAACATATTGCTATGAGACATGTCTGAGATTTTGCTGCCTGTGGTTTCTTCTAAGATTTTTGTGGTTACATGACTTACATTTAACTCTTTTATCCATTTTGAGTTTATTCTTGTGTATGATGTAAGTTTATGGCCTAATTTCATTGTTTTGCATGTACCTGTCCAATTTTCCCAACACCATTTATTGAAAAGACTGTCTTTACCCAAGATATGCTCTTGCCTACTTTGTCAAATATTAATTGAGTATAATGACTGGGGATGATTTCTAGGTTCTCTTTTCTATTCTATTGGTCTCTATGCCTCTTCTTGTGCCAGTACAAGCTGTTTTGAGTACAATGGGTTTGTATTACAACTTGATATCTGTTATTGTGATCTCTCCAACTTTGTTCTTCTTTCTCAATATTGCTATAGTCATTCAGTGTCATTTTTTGTTCTATATGAATTTTTGAGTATATATTCTAGATTTGTGAAATATGTTGTTGGTATTTTAATAGGAATTGCATTGAATCCGTAGATTGCCTTATGCAGTATGGACATTTTAATGATGTTGATTCTACCAAGCCATGAACATGGAATATTCTTCCACTTGTTTATATTTTCTTCTATCTCTTTCTTCAACATCCTATAATTTTCTGAGTAGAAGTCTTTCACCTCCTTGGTTAAGTTTATTCCTAAATTTCTTATTTATTTTGTTCAATGGTAAATGGGTTTTTGTTTTGTTTTGTTTTTTAGTTTCTTCTTCTGAGACTTCATTGTTGGTGTATAAAAAAGTCATTGATTTTTGGGAGCTGATTTTGTAACTTCTTAAGTTGCTAAATTCATTTATTAAATCTAGTAGTTTTTTTGGTGGCGTCTTTAGGGTTTTCTGTGTACAATATTATGTCATTTGGGAATAATGATAATTTTCTTTATTTCCAATCTGGATGCCTTTTATTTCTTCTTCTGATCTGATCACTGTGGCTAAGATTTCATCTGTCTTTCTATTTCTCTGTCTATCTACACACACAAAGACACACACACATGCAAACACACACACAGCATCTTTTCACTTAAGCTAGACAAACTTAGGCAAACATATTATTTCCCCTCTCTTGCCCCCCCCTCTGTAAAATGAACACTAAATGACCTCTAAGACCCCTTCTCACTCTAACATTCTTTGTTTCAAAGTCTATAAATAACAATGACACTACTATCCACATTGCTACTTCCCTTTGAAAATGACCTATATTATGGGAAAGAGACTTTGATGAATGCTGTAAAAATCACTTCCTGGAAATAAGGCATACTACTTTCATAATGGATATGATTTTATTCACCTAACTTTTAAAGAAGCAGTTTGTTTTCTAGGTTTCTAAATTATAGATTATCATTATAATAAGGAAATTAATGGCTAACATTTATGGCCATCTACAAAATCCACTCTATATTGATAAGTTTTCAAGCATAGCCTAGAGAATCCCATTGAAATGGTTAGATTTTTTTTGTATAGATAAATATCTTCAAGGTAAAGTGTAAATGAATTGAGATACTTGGCTATAGCAAATGTATTTAAATTTAAATTTGTCATACATCAGTATGTACTGAGCACAACATAAAGCTATTTGAAAAATGTTTCATTTACTTTTAAAGAGTGATATGGAAGTTGTATTTCTGAACAGAAAGGCTTTATTTAAATGGTTGATTATGATACCCACCTCCCTAAAATAAAGCACATCTAAATATATGTTTAGCTTTCTAACCCAAACCAATAAGTATGCTTCTTTATTTGCTACATCAAGTATGACCCATAGCTTTATAAGCAGATAAAAATGAATAGTATACATATTTGTAACAGAGATATTAAACTACCAATTTGGGAAGACATGTCATGCTTCTGATTTTATTTTAAAAATATCTCTGAGCATAAACACCATTAAACAAACAAAATGAAGTGAAAAATCTGGGTTGTATTAAACCTTCATTCATCACAAAAATTGGAAGGCATAGAAAGCTCCAGATACTGGAAAAGAGAAATGCCATGATGGTGAAGAGCTCTCACATTGTCTTCAAAGGGCGTTATTGCCTAGTAAGGAAACACACTTTGAGTGAAATGGGTCTGTCCCATGTGTCCAAAGTGACAACAGATGACTGACTGACCTTTCTTATAAGTTATAAAACTTTTAAAATATAATGCCTATGTGAGCATTTTATTATGGAAGTTGGGCTTATGGGTCAATTCTGATGTATGTAAATAGCTCTGAATTTTGAAAGACTGAGAAGGGCTTTTTAGTATTTATTTATCTTCCCTTTCTGCTTCCTCTCATATAATCAGATATTAAATGTTGGGGGAAAAACAAAAGTACATATAATATGGTTCAGTAGTTTAAATTGAAAAAGGGTTCAAATATGAAAGGGGGGAAAGTATAGAAACAAAGTAATGTACATCTGAACTAAAATTGTTCGCCATGGTATTCTACACATTTGTTAAGGATATGGCCACAAAATTGTCTCCAAGAGGCCCAGCAGTCACTACAAAAAGAATCTAGGATGTCAGAGGAATGGCAGTATGAGTGACCCTTTGCCATATCCCCCAGAAATTTCAACAAGTTAACCAACTATAATTCAACAAATAAATCCCTGATCAACACAGACACATGCTTGAGAGACCTGCATATTGAAATATTTAACAGTGGACAACTCGGATAAATGGAGAGATGAGAGGGGAGGAAAGTGCAGGCAGCTAGCTGACGCAGCTCTGCAGCCAGAAGCTCACTGCTTGGCTGGCTGGGAGAGGGGAAAAGCTGAGAGTAGCAGGTGCTTCTTTCTGCAGGGAGGGTGGAAGGGCAGAGAGTTGTGAGGGCAGGGAGGAGGAGCAGCCCAGAAGGGTGAGTTGTAAGAGAGAAAACAGTATCTGAGTCAGCAGATGCCTGATAGAGCACTAGGTTCCCTTGTGCAATTCTCTAATGTTGGCCAAGTGGTGGCGTTTCAAAGAAATGGAACCACAGAACTCTGCTGCCCCTTGGGCTCCCAAAACTCACCTCCCATTGCCCTTGCAGTGGGGTCCAGGAGCATATTATCTGTAAACCAAGATCTATTGCAGTAGAACCACTGTTTCCCTCTGTGACTGATCCCCAGAAGGGGTGCTGGAGGTTGAACCCCATGGAGGTCAGGGGACATCATTACAGTAAAGGCAAAACAAACTTAACCCCCAGGCAGTGTGTCTGTACTGTCTTATGGAAGCCAGAAGTGCAGAGGCTCAAGACTATGAGATCACAGGAGGAAAAAAAAAAGTCTTGTGATTCAGTGCCTTATACTGGAAAATAGTAGAAAGATCTCTTCAGAGATAAGTTTGTAGGCAAAGAAAGACAGTAAGTGCCATGAATAACCACAGTAATGAAGATGAGCCCAGAAAGAAAATGAAAAAGCTTGAGAAAGCAAGCTGAAACACATGGAAATATGTGATATAAGTGACAGAGATTTCAAGATTGCAGTTCTGAAAATACTTGATGAGATGAAAGAAAATACAAACAGGCAATTCAATGTACTCAGAAAAATAAATCAATGACCAAAACAAGTACTTTACCAAAGAGATTAAAACCCTTAAAAAGAACCAATCAGAACCCCTGGAAATGATGCATGCAATTAAGGATATTAAGAGTGAACTACTCAGCATAGAAAACAGAGCCAACCAGATGCAGGAAATAATTAGTGATATCAAAGATAGGAATCTTGAAAAGATGCAGAAGGAAGAAGAGGGAGACCTGAGCATAAAGAAAAATGAAAGAGCTCTACAAGAAATATCTGATTTTATCAGAGAAAACAATATTAGAATTATAGTCTTTCTAGACGAGCAGGAGAGGAAGCATGGAATGGAGAGTCTTTCAAACATATAGTTGATGAGAACTTCCCAAACCTATGGACAGAACTAGATGCCTAAATCCAAAAAGCAAATAGAACACATAGCTATCTTAATCCAAAGAGGCCCTCTCCAAGGAACTTGGTATTGAAGATGTCAAAAATTAATGACAAAGAAAAAATTCTCAAAGCAGCCAGGGAAAAGAATAAAGTGACCTACAAAGGAAAACCCATCAGAATTTTATCTGATTTCTCAGCAGAAACTCTACAAGCCAGAAGCATATGGGACCAAGTATCCAAATGTCTGAAACAGATAAATTACCAGCCATTAATAATATATCCAACAAAATTATACTTCAAATAAGTGGTCGCCAACCTTTCGGACCTCATAGACCTCTGTTTGGCAACTGTTGTTCCAAAGGTTTCCTTAAACCAGTGGTTGCCAACATTTTGGACTTCATGGACCACCAGTGATCTGTAGACCACCAGTTGGCGACTGTTGCTTTAAATATGAAGGAGAAATAAACATGTTCCAAGACATACAGAGCTGAGGGATTTTATCACCAGAAAACCTCCCTCAAGGGATAAAATCCCTCAAGGGAGTTATTCTCCCTGAAATAAAGAACACAAGGCCACAACACTACGTGTAAGATCACCAAAAAATTTACAGCATAAACTAGGATAATTTATGACAACAAAAACATAAAAGAGGGGTAAAGGTCTGAACTGGCAAAGGAAGATGAAGACAAGAAGCACTCAGAAGAGGGGAAAAAAATCTATGGTATATATGCAACTTCATTTTTAATAAACCCAATGATAACCCACACACAAAAATCCCCAAACCAGGACATATAGCTTAAGAAAAAAGAGGACACAGAAGAAAGAAATATGGAACACCACCAAACAAAAACAACAGACAGAAAAATGAGGTGGGAAAAAAGAATGGTGAACAAAGCTATCAGGACACAAAAGACAAAATGGCTGTAGGAAAGCCTCATACATCTTAAATGTAAATAGTCTAAATTAACCAATAAAGAGGCATAGAATAGCAGAGTGGGGGGAAAAACACACAAAACAAACACACTCAACCATATGCTGCCTACAAGGGATACATCTAAGCTCCAAAGACAAAGGTAGATTAAAAGGAAAAGGAGTGGGAAATTATTATCTAAGCAAATAATATCCACAGAAAAGCAAGTGTAGCCATACTTATATCTGACAAAATAGATTTCAAGATAACAAGAGTAAAAAAATTAGAGCAAAATTGAATGAAATAGAGAAAAAAAGACTATACAAAAAATTAATAAAATGAAGATCTCATTCTTTGAAAAGATTAATAAAATTATGAACCCCTGCCCTGACTAGTTTGGCTCAGTGGATAGAGTGTCAGCCTACAGACTGAAAGGTCCCAGGTTCAATTCTGGTCAAGGGCATGTACCTTGGTTGTGGGCACATCCCCAGTAGGGGGTGTGCAGTAGGCAGCTGATCGATGTTTCTCTCTCATCGATGTTTCTAACTCTCTAGCCCTCTCCCTTCCTCTCTGTAAAAAAAAATGAATAAAATATATTAAAAAAATTACAAACCCCTGGCTAGACTCATGAAGGAAAAAAAATGAAAAAGATCCATATAAAAAAATCAGAAATGAAAGAGGAAAATTCACAACAGACATCACAGCTATACAAAAGATCATACTAGAATATTATGAAGGGCATATGCCACCAAATTCAATAACCGGGAAGAAATGGATAAGTTCCTAGAATTATATAACCTTCCTAGTCTAAATAATGAAGAATTGGAAAATCTAAATAAACTGATCAGTAGTGAGGGAATTGAAACAACCATCAATGCCCCCCCCCCCCGCCGCAAAAAAATAAGTAAGTAAATAAATAAAAGCCCAAGAACAGATGGCTTCACCAATGAATTCTACCAAATGTTCAAAAAATATTTTAAACGTATCCTTCTCAAATTCTTTCAAAATTAAAGAAGAGGCAATACTTCCTAACACATTATATGAGGCCAATATACTCCTGATACAAAAGCCTGGCAAAGATAACACAAAAAAAGAAAACTACGGACCAATATTTTAATGAATACAGGTGCAAAAATCTTAAACAAAATTCTAGCAAATCGAATACAATAGCACATCAAAAAAATAACACATCATGATCAAGTGGGGTTCATTCCAGGATGAACCCCACAAGGATGCTTCAACATATGCAAATCAATCAATGTAATAAACTGCATTTACCAAATAAAGGATAAAATCGTATTATCTTATCAATAGATATTGAAAAATTATTTGATAAGATATATCATACATTTATGATTGAAACACTCAAAAAATAGGATTAGAAGGAAAGTACCTCAACATTATAAAGGCCATATATGATAAACCCTCAGCTAATATTATACTCAATGGTGAAAAACTGAAAGTTTTTCCTCTAAGATCAGGAACAACACGAGGATGTCCTCTCTCACCACTCTTACTCATCATAGTGCTGGGTTTTCTAGCAAGAGAAAGAAATAAAAGGGATTCAAATTGGGAAGGAAAGAGTAAAAATATTACTTTTTGTGGATGACATGATTCTGTGTATAGAAAACCCTAAAGTCTCCTCTACCAAAAAAAGTACTAGAAACAGTAAAAAAA
>PVJC01020816.1:0-28823 GCA_004026665.1 Murina feae
GCCCTATCCACAGCTCAAAAAAGAGAACAACATGCAGGGGAGGGCAACAGTCTGAGAGATCAACATAGAGGGGGTGCCTGCTCCAAGCCTCCACAGTGTGCCTGGTGGCAGGTCCCCAGCAGGTAGACACACACAGGAGGACTGCTCTGAGCCTCAGATGCAGCTGGGGGCAGGTCCCCAGTGGCCACACACACACACAAAAGGCACCTGGCAGACTGGGGTCATCATAGGACATCCACTGAGGGGTCCCAGACTGTGAGAGGGCACAGGCCGGGCTGAGGGACTCCCTCCACCCCGGGCCCCTAGTAATAATAATAAAAAGAAGTGACACATTAGTAGATTTGACTGGTATAACTCAGTGTAACACAAGGTGGTATTCACACAAGTCTCCTGAGGCTCTTGCTAAAATGCAGATTCTGATTCAGCAGGTCTGAGAGGGGCTGGAGAGTGTGCACTCTTGACAACCTCTGGATGATACCCAAGCTGGGTGCTGTGGAAGCAGGACGTAACATAAATGAGAGAAAAGTAGATTATGAAAAATGGCAATAATGTTAGCATAGGAGCTGAAATTCTTTCTGCATACATGAAAAAAGAATCTATAACTTCACATTCACTTTAATAGAAATAAGCTATTCTAATTTTTAATAGCTGTTTGGACTCATAGATATTTGAACATATTTTTTAAATAATGGGATTTTATTTATTTTATATTCTTTATTAGAACATTAAAATACATATAAAAATCAAGAGAATCTATTTATAAATTGATTTACTAGTGATCATATTTTGATTTATGTACTCCAGTTTGTTTCTGATTTTTTTTTACTTCAAAATATTCTCTATGTGTTTTGTTACTATCATTTAAAAATTTAATATGGCATGCACAATTAAATGTCAGTGAACATTAATCTGTGTAAATTTTTTTGCCATAGCAACTGACATTTTAATTACCCATTAAATGCATGTTTATGATGGAAAATTAGGAAAAAGGGATAAGCAAAAAGAACAAATCAATCATAATTTTCTACTCAAATATCTATACATATGTAAAATATGTATTTGGATCTTTTTGTGTATTTTATGTACTTCTACCTAAGTTATATTTTTTTAAAAATAAATTTACTATATACATCATTATGTTTGCTTTTAAATTTTAAAATATTATTCTGAAGGGCACAATATTTCATTATATGAAGATACTGTTCTTATTCAAACCTTTATTTTTAGCTATTCAGTGTAGTTCTAGCTTTGAAAGAAGCATTTCTGCATTCTGGACCAATTTTTTCAAGAATAAATTCTTAAAGGTAAAATTGTGTCAACACACTCACTTTTAAAGTATTCTGTGTTTTTTTATTTAATTTATTTTAACGAGTTTATAGGGATAACATTAGTTAATAATATTATATAGGTTTCAGGTGTACAATTCTATAATACTTCATTTGCATATTGTATTGTGTGTTCACCACCCCAAGTCAGATCTCATTCTATCAACATTTATCACTTCTTTACCCTCTTCTACCTCCCTCATCCCCTTTCCCTTTGGTATTCACCATACTATTGTCAGTGTCTGAGTTTTTTATTTGTTGTTGTTTTTTCCTTAATCCCTTTACCTCTTTCACCCAGAACCTAAATCCCTCTCCTCTGACAGCTGTCAATCTGTTCTCTTTATCTATGAGTCTGTTTCTATTTTTTTTGTTTCTATTTCTGTTTATTATATTTTACATATAAGTGAAATCAATTTATCCCCAATTGTATCTTTCAAATAATCTATCTCTTTCCCATTAATGAGGTATCAATTTTATTATAGTCATAAATTTACTAATAATTATTATTTTAAACTTTTTCTCATCCATCAAGCTTTATAATCTATACATATAAAAGCCTAAGCAACCATTACAACTGAACAATCAGAATGACCAGTCTCTATGACATGCACAGACCACCAGGAGACAGACGCTCAATGCAGGAATTGGCCCCTGGTGGTCAGTGTGCTCCCACAGCCAACCTCCCATGGCCAGCCAAACTCTCATGGCCAGCCAACCTCCTGCGGTCCCTCCCCCTGGCAGCTGGTCCTGATTGGGACTTGGCCACACAACCCTGATCGGCCCTGATCATTGGCCAGGCTGAGGGACCTCACTCAGGCACTAATTCATGCACTATGCCTCTAGTTTAATATATAGAGAAACATATTTGCCCATATTATTTTTTTCTGTAATATTTTGGCTATAAATATTACATAGCTATTCTTTACAACCCATAACTAGTTCTATAGCTGGAAATTTTTACTTCTTAATCCTTTTTTTTTTTTTCACCCATCCATTCAATCCAAACTTCCTACAATCTTGGAACTATTAGTTTGTTCCCTGTATCTATGAGTTTGTTTCTGATTAACTTGTCTTTAAATTTATTTTTGCCTTCTTATTATTAGTACCAGAGGCCTGGTGCACAAACTTTGTGCACTTGGGTGGGGATCCCTCAGCCAAGCCTGAACCCTCTCTCAGTCTGGTAGCCTTGGGGGATGTCCCTATGGGGAGCAGGCCAACCAATCAGTCAGACATCCTAGTGCTGCTGTGGAGGCAGGAGAGGCTCCCGCCACTGCCACTGCACTCACCATGTTTAATAGATTAATAGATCAGGTAATTAATTAAAAGATAATTCAACAGAACTACCATGACTTTTAAATTTTACTATACTGACAAGTATGTAAAATTATTCAAATTGGTTTATAAACACAGATAGGACCTCATAAAAAATATTTTGAAGCTGTGCTTAAAATTTGTCATATTATCTGTTCATCATTAGATCAGAATACTGGAAGCCATTCATTGTGTTCCAGGTATAAAGATTTTGACGTGAATTAGTGCTTACAGTATCATGGGAAGAACTGAGAGAGTAGAGGCCTGGGAAGCTGCCATCAAAAGTTATGGGAGAATCTCCATCAGTGGCCATACATGTTAACATTAAAAATCTCAGATTGAGCCCTGGCAGGTATGCTCAGTGGTTGGAGCTTCAGCCTGCACACCAAAGGGTAATGGGTTCCACTCCCAGTTAGGGACACCTGGTTTCAGATTCAGTCCCACCTGCAGTTGGAGGTGCTTGTAGAAGGCAACTTATCCATGTGTCTCTCTTACATTTTGTTTCTCTCTCTCTTTTCCCCTCCCCTTCCATTTGCTCTAAAAATCAATTGGGAAAAAATATCCTCACTCCTCAAGTGAGGAATAAATAATAAATAAATAAATAAATAAATAAATAAACAAACAAACAAACAAGTCGCAGCTTGAAACATCTGTGTGGGTGGAATTTAAAAGCTTGCTGGATGCCTTTTTTGATTCTTTGTCTACCTGAAAGCCTGGCTTTGACTTCCTCTAGAAAATATGGCTTCTGGTTCACTTCTACCTTCCAAAGTTAGCATAAGCTGCTCTAATGGACACTATTCAAGTCAGAATCATACAGAAAAGGCAATTCTGGAAAACAGAGTTTCCATCCTTCAAAGGAATAGTGGGGGTCAAATTCACAGTATGTAATATAGTGTATCTAGAATCCTATAGATTAAGCCTGGTACAACGCATGGTTGTGGAATTAGCTATTGATCATTCTCTAATTTTCTTAAAAGTTGTAAAGAAACAAAATTGAGATTCTTACTTCTTGGTCAGTAAGACTCACAAACAGGTATTTTAGATCTTAAACTTATTTATTTGCTGTATAAAATACTGCTCAAAGTAAAAATCATTAAAAAGGAAAGAAAGGTCCTAGGATTCTTAACCATGCAACTATTTTCTGTATTCATATCATTATATTTGTAGAGAAGTAATATATATCTAATAAAAGCATAATATTGAAATTGACCATCCTTTCAGGATGCCTAAGCCACACCCACCAGCCAATCAGAGCGACTGTATGCAAATTAACCCAGCCAAGATGGAGGCCGTCACTCACGGAGCTGAGTAAACAGGCAGCATATTTTGCAGCAGGAGTGAAACTATTTGCGGGCCAGCTGGCCTTCTCCCGGCTCCAAGCAACAACATATTTGCAACATTGTCTCAATCATAGAAGCCTCAGGAGCTGAAGAAAACAGCAGGCTGGGCAGACTACTAAGCACAACATTGTTTCATTATAGGAGCCATGAGCTGAAACAGAGAGCAGGCTTCATTACCTGCCTAGGCCTCAGCTTAAAGGAACAGTGTATCAATTATAGAAGATAAATAAACCCCAGGAACCTGCTTCCAGCCAGCCTTGCTGGGACACTGGGTCAATGGGAGCTGTGGGCAGCCTGAAAACAGCCCTCAAGCCGTCACCTAGGCTGAGCACACCCCAGTGGGGTGAGGCTCCTCACTGGGGGGCTTGGCCAGCCTGCAAACAGCCATCAGCCCCTCACCCAGGCTGGCCAGGTACCCCAGTAGGGACCCAAAACCTGAAGGGGCTGTGAGCAGCCTGAAAACAGCTCTCAGCCCCTCACCCAGGCTGACCAGGCACGCCAGCAGGTGGACATCCCCAGAGGGGTCCCAGACTGCGAGAAGGCACCAGTCGGGCTGAGGGACCTCCCAACCAATTGCACAAATTTTTGTGCCCCGGGCCCCTAGTCTGTGTGTGTGTGTGTGTGTGTGTGTGTGTGTGTATTCAAGTGATCGGAATAAACAGAACGACTAGTCACTATGACATGCACTGCAGCTGGCTAACCAGCCCAATGGGGGCAGTGCCAGCTGGCCAATCTCCCATGGCCCCTCTTACCATCCAGCCTGGCCTCTGATTACCCCCCACCCTTATCGGAGGTAGGGCTGGCCAGCCAACCTCTTCAGCTGGCCGGCCCTGATTGGTCATTTGGGGTGGGCTGGCTGGACCCCACCTGAGCATGAATTCATGCATCAGGCCTCTAGTTAAACAATAAAAGTCATAATATATTAGTTGTAAGAAGTATAATATAAAATTTTACTTAACTCTTGGCTTAAGTGAAATTATCAATATTGTTACCACTAATATGGATGTATTATATACTATGTACCAGTCACTTCCTTAAATCCAATAGCTTATTCAATGCTCTCAGTAACTCTTAATATATTTTAATTATGAGGCCTATAATTATGGAAAAATAATATGACTCCTAGAACTCAAATTAAGGCGTATTTATCTTTCTATTGATTGGACATATAACTACCATTTATTAAGTCATATCACTTATTTTGTAAGGGTTAAAGGTCTAAGTTGCCAGACATAATTTGATGAAACTTTTCTTAAAAAATGTCAGATGTTGGGTTTGCATGAAACATTTACATTAGGATTTATATGTCCAACAGTCTGCTCATTATATATCAGACCTTTACAAAATGAGCAAATTAATTCTGCTTTCCTAGATAGAGAAGTACTCTTCTACAGTTCATTTTGTCACTGGTGAAGAAAGAAGAAACTCAAATCATAAGAGTAATCCAGTCTCTTATTTTGAGATCTTGACCTCTTTGGAGGATAAACAGAGCTACTTTCAGCAAAGGAAGGAAAGTAAAGAGCTCACATAATTTAATGTCAAGTGTGCCATTTTAACTGGAAATGTTCAAATCTTAATAGACTGTAAATCAGAAGATTCTATGACATAGTAATTGAGTTAACATTAGCCTTTCACCTTTATGAGCTTGCATATGAACCTGACCTAGGTTAAAGGGAGGAAATTCTATTAATTTTCAGGTGTCCACTGGTCTGTGATCCAAAATTGCATTAGCCCCACTATGGTTAGCAATGCCTTGGAGTTAGATGATTCTGAATAACTTGGGTCAATTTTTTCAACTGCATGTAGATGTACTGACTGTGGAAAGTATTAAGGTACTGAAGAACACTAACTCAAAAGTTGTCATTCACTTTTTAAGCATATTTAAAAAATAATGTAAGTTTAGAAACATAACCATTCAACAGGATTTTTCCAAATAAATGTCCAGTAAATACAAGGTATTTTTGTACTGGAATGTTTCTAATGCAAACATTAAAAAATTTAATTCATATAATCTTTAATTCCATATGTTGATGATATCAAATACATGTTCACAGCAAAGAACACAAACCAACAAGTAAGGGGAAAATAAAATGGACTAAATGTACCCATAATATGTCCAAAGTTATATATAATCATATACATGCAAGTTAACCTAAAAGAGTACTATGTTTTGCCAATAAAATAATAATATATTAGGTTATAAAAACACTTAAATAAATGTTAGAAATAGATATAAGGTAAATCTCTTCTCACTTCTCATCAAATTATTTTCCTTTTAAAATAGTTTCTTAAAATAATTATTCAAAATATAGATGTATATATTGTATATTGAGTTTGTTTGATTCAGCATTCTCATAATGATAAAAGTATACAATGATTTCAGAAGGTTGGTATTTATCTGAAAAATACAAAAACACTAATTTGAAAATATATATGTACCCCTATGTTCAATGAAGCATTATTTACAATGGCCAAGATAAGAAAAAACCTAAGTGTCTATGTATATTTCATGAAATTCTACTCAGTAATATAAAGATGCAATATTGTCACATGTAACAACTTGGGTGGATCTTGAGGGTATTATGCTAAGTGAAATAAGTTAGACACAAATTTAAAAAAAAATCATATTATTTAATTTATATGTGAAATATAAATTGGAAAAGTAACAAACAAAAATTAAAAGAAGCTCATAGGTATATACATCATATTGTTGGTTACTTGAGGAGAAAGGAGGTAGGGGAAGGGCAAAATAGGTTAAGAGATTCAAATATATGGTAACAATGGAAACTAGATTTTTTATGGTGAGTGTGCAATAGTGTATACAGATATCTAATCTAATAAAAGCGTAATATTGAAATTGACCGTTTCTCTAGGACACTTAAACCACGCCCACCAGCCAATCAGAGTGGCTGTATGCAAATTAGCTCAGCCAAGATGGCGGAGGTTGCAGCCCTGGAGAAGTCAGAGAAGCTGTGCAACGCACAGGCCGAAACAGCTGGGGGAGGAGCAGGTCTCTGGCGATGGAGGCCTGGAAATAGATTCGGTCACGGATTACAGGCGGCAGGGCAGCCTTGGGGTTGGGGGACCCAGCCAGCCCCGGCTGGAAGCTGAGGCCTGGAAATAGGTGCTACAATGGATTCCAGGCGGCTGGGCAGCCTTGGGGGAGGAGGACCAAGACAGCACCGCCCTGGAGGCTGAAACTTGGAAATAGGTGCAATCAGGGCACACAGCACACACGGAGGTGTAGCCTTAGTGTGTGCTGTGTGCCCCAATGGATTCCAGGTGGCAGGGCAGCGTCAGTGGCGGAGGGACCAAGCCAGCTCTGCCCCCGAGGTTGAAGCCTGGAAATAGGTGCCATAGGGGCACACAGCACACAGGGAGGCAGGTGTGTCTGCTCAGCAGCACCCCCCACCCAGGTACCATGCACCAGGGTCCAGCCCCTGGCCTGCCACCCGGCTCTGCGCCAGGTGTGTCCCCTCAGCAGTGGGGGCCTACCAGGCATGTGTGATGGTGGGCCACCCAATGGAAACGTCCACGCCTGCACTCATCAGCCCTCCCATCCCCCAGTGCACAAACCCTGAGGGGGCTGTGGGCAGCCTGAAAACAGCTCTCAGCCCCTCACCCAGGCTGGCCAGGCACGCCAGCAGGTGGACATCCCCGGAGGGGTACCAAACTGTGAGAGGGCACAGGCCTGGATGAGGGACCCCGCCCACCCATGCCGAGTGCACAGATTTTTGTGCACTGGGCCCCTAGTCTAATTATAATACTGTATACCCAAAATGTATATAATGTTATCAACCAGAATACTCCAATTAAAAAATGTAAATATATATATATATATATATATATATATATATATATATTCTAATAAAAGAGTAATATGGAAATTAACCGTTTCTCCAAGACATTTAAGCCATGCCCACCAGTAAGCCATGCCCATCAGCCAATTAGAGCAGCTGCATGCAAATTAACCTAGCCAAGATGGAGGCAGGTGCGGCACAGGCAGCGGCAGGCAGCTGGGCTCAGGCTGAGGAGGGGGCAGAGCCAGCAATCAGACCAGGAGCAATGGACCAGCATGGCTGGCTGGGCTCAGCCTGAGGAGCAGCGGAGCCAGTGATCAGACCAGGAGCAACCGACCAGCATGGCTGGCTGGGCTCAGGCTGAGGAGGGGGCGGGGCCAGCGATCGGACCCAGAGGCAGTGACCAGCATGGCTGTCTGGGCTCAGGCTGAGGAGGGGGAGGAGCCAGCAATCAGACCAGGAGCAATGGACCAGCATGGACAGCTTGGCTTAGGCTGAGGAGGGGGCAGAGCCAACGATCAGACCCAGAGGCAGTGACCAGCATGTCCGGCTGGGCTCAAGCTGAGGAGGAGGTGGAGCCAGCAATGGGATCAGGAGCAGACGACCAGCATGGCTGGCTGGGCTCAGGCTGTGGAGGAGGCGGAGCCAGGCGTTGGGACCCTGGAAGTGGCCACCAGCTGCCTCACCCAGCCCTTCACCCAGGCTGGCCACTCACCCCAGTAGGGACCCAAACCCTTACTGGGCTTTGGGCAGTCTGAAACCGGCCCTCAGCCAGGCTGGCCCCATGGGGCGAGGGTTCCCACTGGGGGATGTGGCCAGCCTGCAAACAGCCATCAGCCCCTCACCCAGGCTGGCCAGGCATGCCAGCAGGTGGACATCCACCAAGGGGTCCCAGACTGCGATAGGGCACAGGCTGGGCTGAGGGACCGCCCCCCCACCCCAGTGCACAAATTTTTGTGCACCGGGCCCCTAGTATGTGTGTGTGTGTGTGTATATATATATATATATATATATATATATATATATATATATATATATAAATGTTCAAGAAAAGAATAAGAGTTAGATACATTAGAGTACATTCATATAATAAACTATGATGCAGCAAATAACAGGAGTTTGAACATATTTATGAAAAGGTAAATATGGGCAAGATAATCATCACTGAAAAAATGTGTAATAAAAATTATTTTAAAGATATGTTCTCAGATTTGTAAAAAGTTAGAATCTCTTTTAGAACAAACTAAAAGTAGTCAGAACAAATGTTTAATAGTGACTATGTCTAACCTGTGAAATTGTGGGAGTGTTTCAATTTTCTTTTTGTGACATTTTTATTTCGAAAAATAAATACATGAACATATTGCACTTTTATGTTCAGCGAATAAAGACAAGCCCATTAAAACTGTTTTATTTTCCAATCCTTTGTTTCAAAATGGCTCATTATCTTAACCAAATACAAAGGTTCAAATATGGGACATATAAAAATGATATGAGCTCAAATGTATTTTTTAAACTCTTTTAAAAAAAATAAAATATATGAACAGCAGCACATGAAATTTTATCAAAATTTGTCGACTTAAGAGCTATCATGCCATAAAGAGTAAACAATAAAATGTCATAAATAATATTGTGTATTAAATGTATTATTATAAAAATCCGAGTGATTTTTATACAGCATAAACTGAATCTATAAAATGAAACTTCTGTGATTCAGTGGTATCTTCAAATGTGCTCACTACATGTGTGAGAGCATTCTCCTCTTAACTCAAGAGTTGCATAACCTAAGCTCACAGTGAGTTCCTACTGTTTCTAGGACAAATTGCTGATTATATAAAAGAATAAATCAGACCCCATAATTAAGTCAACCACGTACATTTAGTGGGGCACAGGACAATTTTTCCCCATATAGTTAAAGATATATTGATTACAGTTAGATGAGCACTATTAGCCAGTTAACTGTGACATAGCACTGACTATGATTCTCCCTATCAACTCAGAATAACATGTCAGAAAGTTAGCGGCCAACAATATGTCCAGGAAAAGGGTTCTATAATACTTTGAATGAAAGATTATATTTACTCCTTTCTTATCTAAGGCTCAGTCATTCGAGTACAATAAAGCCTATAAGGTAAGCTGTGTGCCTTTTCAATGTTTAATAGTCACTACAATTTTAACTGCAGAAATGAGAGTAATGATGGCATTGATGGACATACTTGAAGGAGGGAAAAGTTGGCTTAGTGGGTAGATATAAGAAAAAGAATGTGAACAGGAAACACAGAAGATGATTTTCATTCACTCACCTCTTGAAATAAGATTGTGAGGCTGGATAAAAGGACGTTAGAAAAGATGGGTCAGAGAAAAGAGGCTTTTCTGGAGAGGAAAGAAATGGATTTCTGGCAAATGTATATTTTAAAAGTTCCTTTTTATCTTCTCTGTACCTGGGAGAGTTTTCCAAATGTCCCCAGAAGCCACCTGTTTGCACTTACCTGGTAACAGGTGGACGGAATTAGGCATTCATCTCAGAATGTCACTGCAGATTATGTTTCCAATATGCTCTTTTAGTCTTAGCAAGTCAGATGCCATGAGGGTGTAAAACAAGCACATTTTAGTCTGCCTCTGATTAAACTAATGATAAACCAATAACTGCTGTTAGAAGAAGAAAAAAAGGAAACAGCACTAAAGTTCAGTCTGTCAGGATGATTCTATCTCCAGTTAAAGATTTTCACTCCAGATAAGATTTCATTGGAAGCAAAGATTAAGCCATATGTCCCTTTAGTCATTTATATTTTAATTTGCATATGCTGATCTCATATAGAGGAAAACTGTTCTAAATCAGTAGAGTGGGTGGTACTTAGCAATTCAGAGGAAATGCAGATTGGTCGTCAAATGACTTAATCAGAATTGATCTTCCAGAAGCTCAAATGTTGTTGTGATTGATTCTGCCTTTCTGTTACATAGAGGTGCTCTCTTTCTTTAAATCCCCTGCCTAACCACTTCCCACCAAAGCTGGTAAGATGGAAGACTATGCAGCCTTACTAGCAGCAGATGTTCGCTTGCTTATTTCTACATCCATCCATCCATCCATCTATTCATCCATCCACCCACCCAATCACCCATCCATCCATTCATCTATCTATCCATCTATCCATCCATTATCCAATCTGTATTGAAAGCATATGCTGTTCCAAACACTGACAGAGGAAGTATTTGGGGATGAAAAATGAATAAAACACAATAGATTTAAGGGCATTTTGGCTTGATGTATGCTCCTAGGGAAAGCTGGACAATGCAATGTAAGAAGAGCTGTAGCACAAGCAGATTATCTCAACTGAGACCTGCAGGAGGAGTCATGAACTCTTGATCATAGACAAAATATAGTGTCCTGTAAGTTCATCTCAATAATACAAGTATATTGTATTATTGATATCTCTCTTACGTTTTCATAAACATAGGCTGATGAAAACATGAAACTTAACAAAGTTTGGATTTTCTGTTTGGGGGAAATCTGCTTTGTATTCTACTATATAAACATGGAAATCACCTCTAATGAGATTAGGAAAAGTAACACCATGTTCTCTCAACTTTGTGGGCAGAGCCTATATCAAAATCACAATCAACATTCCTATACCTCCACTTATAAATTATACACTTAAAATATCTTAACTAATAAAAGTGTAATATTGAAATTAACCATTTCTCTGGGACAGAGTAAGCCACGCCCACCAGCCAATCAGAGCGACTGTATGCAAATTAGCCCAGCCAACATGGAGGCCGACACTCATGGACCTGAGTAAACGGCAGCTTCCATTGCAGCAGGAGTAAAAGTGAAACTGCGGCCAGGTCCTCTTAAACTGGCTCTAGCAAAACACATGTTCGCAACAAAATAACAATCATAGAATCCTCGGGAGCTGAAAGAAACAGCAGGCCTGGCCTAACCACTAAGAGTAACATTGTGTCATTATAGACCCCATGAGGTGAAGCAGAGAGGAGGCTTTGTTAGTAGGAGGCATTGCCTTAAAGGAACAGCATAAATTATAGAAGATAAACAAACCCCAGAACCTGCATCCAGCCAGCCTTGCTGGGACATTGGGTCACTGGGAGCTGTGGGCAGCCTTAAAACCTGAAAGCACCAATCAGCCTGTCGCCCACGCTGGCCACAACCCAATGGGGTGAGGGACGTTACTGGGGGGCTTGGCCAGCCTGGAGACAGCTATCAGCCCGTCACCCAGGCTGGTCAGGCACGCCAGCAGGTGGACATCCCCAGAGGGGTCCCAGACTGTGAGAGGGCACAGGGTGCGCTGAGGGACCTCCCGAGTGCACAGAGCGGCTGCAGAACGGAACAGCGCAGGACCCAGGACTGGTGAGCGGGAAAGAGGCGGCAGGGTTGGTGGCCTGCTTGGCGGCTGCTCAGGCCCTTTGAGGGGCACTGGGGAGCAGGAAAGAGGCAGTTGGGGTTGGCAGCCTGCTTGGCGGCTGCCCAGGCCCTTTGCTGGGCACCGGGGAGCGGGAAAGAGGCGGCGGCCTGTTTGCCATTACCCAAGCCCTTTGAGGGGCATCAGGGAGCGAGAAAGAGTCATCAGGGAGTCAGCAGCCTGCTTGATGGGCTTCCCAGGCCCCTTGCAGGGCACCATGGAATGGGAAAGAGGCAGCGGGGGATCTTGGCCTCCTTGGCGGCTTCCCAGGCCCCTTACAGTGCACCGGGCAGTGGAAAAGAGGCAGTAGGGGTCGTGGTCTGCTTGGCAGCTTCCCAGGCCCTTTGAGGGGCACCAGGGAGTGGGAAAGCAAAGTAGCAGGGTACCGGTGAATGGGAAAGAAGCAGCGGGGGTGTCTTGGCCTGCTTGGCAGCTGCCCAGGCCCTTTGCAGGGCACAAGGGAGCAGAAAAGCAAGGTTGCAGGGTCTGGGGTCCTGCTTGGTGGCTCCCCAGACCCTTTGGCGGCATTGGGGAGTGGGAAAGGAAGGCAGCAGGTTACCGGTGAGTGGGAAAGAGTCAGCGGCCTGCTTGGCGGCTCCCTAGGCCCTTTGGGGGGGGGGGGCACTGGGGAGCCGGAAAAGCAAGCTCTTGGGGGCTGGGGGCCTGCTTGGTGGCTCCCCAGGTTCCTTCCAGGGATCAGGGAGCAGGAAAAGACTGGCCTGACCACAAGGCAGGGTTTTCCCTGCCTCCTGGTGGCTGGAGGAAGATGGGCAGTAGGCAAGCTTGGGAGGCAGGCAGCACCAGCCCTGGCCACAGCTCAAAAAAGAGAGCAACATGCAGGGGAGGCAAGAGTCTGAGAGATCAACATAGAGGGGGTGCCTACTCCAAGCCTCGATGGTGTGCCTGGGAGCAGGCCCCCAGCAGGCAGACACACACAGGAGGACTGCTCTGAGCCTCAGATGTGGCTGGGGGCAGGTCCCCAGTGGTCACACACACACACACACACACAAACAAAAAAAAGGCACCTGGCAGACTGGGACCATCATAGGACATCCACCGAAGGGTTCCAGACTGTGAGAGGAGACAGGCTGGGCTGAGGGGCCCCCTACCCTCCCCCCGTGCATGAATTTCATGCACCGGGCCCCTAGTATGTATGTATGTATGAATGAATATATTCATGTAGCTATGTATATATGCATATATATCTAAATGTATTTGCAAATCTTTATATACTTAGATAAATTTAATAAAGCAATAATAGTTCCTGAGTATCTTCAAGCATGATTTTAAAAATGTTGAACTTGGAGCAAATACAATTAGTATTTAAGATTATCCCTTAAAAAAGTAAACTGGTAGTTTGTTCTTTCTTCTCCATATTCAGTTATATAATTAACAATAATGGGTTCACTCACTCCCTCACCTATGGGTTGCTTGATTAATAAAATGCACATGCAGTTTTATGTAAGAACATTGTGTAAACAGTTCTCACAAAAACCTGTGTTGTCACAATTTCCTTTATTTACATATCTATGTAACAAAACAGGACAAGGGAGGAAAACTTGTTAAAACCATCATAGACCCTAGAAAATGTGATTATGTTCCCCCATGAAAATACAACAGAGAAACATTTTTCATATTTGCTGAATGAGAAAGAAACTAATTTATTTCTGTTAAGATATCTGTGTTTTCCTGTATTGATGCATTCTGAGTTGTTTTCCTTGGTGCTAAGCAAACTTTAATTTAGTATGACCTCCAAAAGGTCTGCTTTAAATCTATAAAAATGCTACTTATAAAATCATTTACCTATAGACCTCTGCTTGAGGTGAAAATAACCACCTCACATTCAGGAAACATGAGGGAAATGAATACCCAAAGATTGTTGCTGTACTTCAAAGACTGAGTAGCATTAAAACAGTGGAAATGTCTTGTCACAAGCTAAATCCAGTGACATATAAGAATTTTTATAATTTACATATTTGTCAATTTGTATATGGTTTGTGTAGTTAGTCTTATGCTTAAAGCAGTGGATCTCATTGACTGGCTATTACCCTCACATTTTATAATAATAAAAAATGTCTCTTTCCCAATAGACTTCTTAATGCAATTTGTTGAAAGACTTGAGAAGAAATACTATCCCCTCAAATTAAGTAATCAGTAAAACAGTTTTAGAATGCACCGTAAGGAGAATTATATGTTAATGTCTATTTTTACTTATCTATTAATTTCTACTATTAACCCATGACCTCTAATCTAATTACAGGTCTCTGCTTCTCACCTTTAACTTTATAACAACATTGAATCCAGTTTGATTAAGTCACTTTAAATTAGTTAACTTCATGAATAGTCATTTGGTTTAATTTTTCGTAATGGCCATCTTTTGAGTTGATTATTATTATTATTATTTCTTTTCAAGGGTGAGCTCAAAAGTAAAAGTTTTCTGAATCACATTTAAGTTTTAGTTAAATAGCCCTCCTGTGTACTCTCAAAATAACAAATGCATCTTTATTATTATACTAGGGGCCTTGTGTACAAAAATTTGTGCACTTGGGAGGGTCCCAAAGCCCAGCCTGTACCCTCTTGCAGTCTGGGATCACTCAAGGGATGTCCACCTGCTGGCATGCCTGGCCAGCCTGGGTGAGGGTCTGAGGGCTGTTTTCAGGCTGCCCACAGTCCCTCCAGGGTTCAGATTTCTACTGGGGTACCTGGCCAGACTGGGTGAGGTGCTGAGGGCCATTTTCAGGCTGCCCACAGCTCCCATTGACTCAACATCCCAGCGAGGCTGGCTGGAATCAGGTTTCTGGGGTTTATTTATCTTCTATAATTGAAACCTTATTACCTTGAGCAGAGGCCTAGGCAGGTAATGAAGCCTCCTGTTTGCTTCAGCTCTGTGGCTTCTATTGAAACATTGTTGCCGTGAGCAGAGGCTCAGCCAGCTTAGGCCGGCAGATGCAATGGAAACCTCCTGTTTGCACTAGCTCCGTGGCTGCCAGCCTCTATCTTGGCTGGGGTAATTTGCATACAGCCACTCTGATTGGCTGGGGGCATGGCTTGGCTGGTGGGTGTGGATTAGGTGTCTTGGAGTGGTGGTTAATTTGCATATTGCTCTTTTATTAGAGTAGATTTTTTAAAAATATATTTTATAGATTTTTTACAGAGAGGAAGGGAGAGGGATAGAGAGTTAGAAACATCAATGAGAGAGAAATATCAATCAGCTGCCTCCTGCACACCCCCTACTGGGGATTGCCTGCAACCAAGGTACCAAGGTATATGCCCTTGACTGGAATCGAACATGGGACCTTTCAGTCCACAGACTGACGCTCTATCCACTGAGCCAAACTGGTCAGGGCTAGAGTAGATTTTTAAAAATGAATTATAATTATTAGTTTAAGTGTCTGAGCTCTTTGAAATCATGGTTTGTCATTTATTTTTCTCAACACCAAGTAAGAATTTCTTGAATGAATAAATTTCCCCATTTCAGATTTTATAATATATATTTTCCATTCATCATTAATGAATACATAAAATTGTTAGAAAAATAATCTACTTGCACTCAAAGAGACTCAAAATCTGAAGGAAAGACAATTATATTACTTTACATCTAAATAATATAATATATAGTATTCTTTCTACATGAAGGAAATAACTGATCTTATGTAAAGCTATTGTTTTTGAGGTGTTGGTAATCTTTCAGAAGCAGGAGTGTGGTAGTGGAGTCAGTTATTGTTAATTAGTTGACTTTTATAGGGGTGGGCTGTCACTAAGTAGTGGGCTTTGGGAAGCATGGTTATGTGAAGTTTTCAATAACTAATTAGGATATAAAAATCAGCAAAATCTTTATTCTGATGATTATCTGCTGCTATAGTCCAAGAGCAACCAGAATTTTCTTCTTTTGAGTATATGACTTTTTTATTCTCACTTACTGTCTTTCCTCACGTCCTCGTACCTGCTTAAGAAAATTAAAATATCTCCATTTAGTGTTCCAGTAAGAGGACATTCTTATCTATCCACAAGAATAAATTTTCTATGACATCTAAATGGGCAATACAAATTTTATTTTGCTTTGTATACTTGAAAGTAGCATCCCTAAAATTTATAATATATAAGAACTAATTTGTCCACAGCTAATTCAGGTTACCTCTCCCCATTATATCTTTTTACACAGTGAGAATTTATTGGATTCTCCATTCTTCTATTGTTGTCATGCCCAACATATATCTCTTTTTCCATGTGTCCCACAGTTTGTATTGGTCGTCTACATAGGACTTAATGTCCCTCGCTTGTACTTTTGCATTTCTATACATTCCATGATAGACACACCTCTCCAGTAATTCATTTACTCAATTCCTTCAAAATTCAACTACAAATGTGATTTTGTTGGGAAGTCTTGTTAAACTATGATAACTCAATCCATTCCTTTACTTACATAGTTCATTAACCTTTAATTAACATATTACTATTGCAATAAATGTTCTTTCTTTTATGTACATGTACTCACACTTCAAATAGACTGCTAATATTGTAGGACCATACATCACCCTATGGAAAAGCACTTGGAAAAAATATTTTTAAGTTATCATTATGCTTTATTAATCTTCAGAAGTACATTTGGGTTACAAACAAAAGTGTTCTAGATGCAAAAAAGTAAGAATATTCTATATTAATATATACATATAACATATATTTCTATACATATACATGCATATGCTGAGAATGTAAAAGTGAAGTACAGTAAAATAGTGAAAAGTCAGATTCTTTCTTTCAAAAGAATTAACTAAATTACTATCTGAAGAATGTTAGTAGCTAATTGCTACCAAAAGAAATCTCATAATTGTAATTCTAAACTTTTGGTACAAAGAGAAAAATGAAGCAGAAATAGCGATATTAGAAATCATGTTGCAATTGAAAACTTTTGAGAATTCCAGTATTGCCATTTGTAATTATAAATTTGAGATATATTGCAACTTATAAATTTTTTTAATTTATTATTCTCAAACCAAGATTTCTCAGTTGTAATCTAGAAATGAAATGTGGGGTTTAGAACAAATAACTAAAAAATAGCTATATAATTTTATAATTTTTTTTGTTTTTGCATCATTTATCAAAAAGAACCTACCTTTCATGCAAAATGTCTAAAATGAACACTTTCTCCTTGCCTGTCAAGATTTACTGTAGAATGTCATTTCAGTTTAGATAGCAAAAAATTTCAAGTCACTATCCAAACTATGACACATGCAGTTTCACAGAACAGATTTAATCCACTTAAATGAGGTAAAAATTAAAAAGCAAAAATCTAGAGGCTCTATTAATTCATAAAATCTGTTGTATAATTCTTCTAACTACTTTATAGAAATATGTCTGATCTCTCACGATTTACTTTCCTTTCAAAGCAAAACATTTTTTAAATGTGTTAACATATTTGCCTTAAAAGTCATATAGATTTCAAAAAATTTTCCCACAACTTCATATCAAGATGGTTTACAGAAGAAACTCCTGAACTTTCATCTTCCATGGATGCACTGATTTCACAGCTATATACAAAACAATTTCCTCAGAAAAATTCAGAAAATAGTTGAGTTGAGGCACTCTTTATACATGAGATAACTGAGAAAACATCCTCATCAAAATGGATAAGGATGAGTATAGACACTCTTACCATGAACTTTACTTTTGGTAGCGTAACATGTAGTTGAGCAGGAATTCCTGGCTCCAATCTTTTCCTTGAGTAGCAAATGGGTTGAACTACAAATCCAGCACCTCAACTTTTAAGTATGACACCAAGGATGGGCCCCAAATTACCTAACTCTGGAAGCCAATCAGACTTGCATTCAAGAGTCCCTCAGAAATGTAACAAACTAAGAAGCACTTGTTAACAGG
Organism: Murina feae; assembly: GCA_004026665.1. NCBI lineage: Eukaryota > Metazoa > Chordata > Mammalia > Chiroptera > Vespertilionidae > Murina > Murina feae. Next base: position 18,063 of record PVJC01020816.1, read on the forward strand.
CATGTCAGCACTCACTGTGGCTCAACACAGAGAAAACAGGGGAAAATGTCCATCTTCTAGTCTTTCCTTCGAAGGACTTTGACTTAATACTTTCCCAGATACTGCTTGAGGATCTAACTGCTAATCAGCCTGCATCTACATCCTAACTGCAATCTTCTCCTTTGGGACACTGACAAATTTGGGCACTAAGCAAAAGGTGGCAGCTTGGACAATCATACGAGTTTGAGGAGCATCCAGGAGCTTGGACCAGGCTGACTGACAAGGTTCCTGAACACAAGACCAGTTTGTCAACACTAGAAGGAGTACCAGTTTTATCTAAAGTGTAGAAACCAACACAGAGAGCCAAGAAAAGAACAAAATCAAGGGTGGAAATGTTCAAAACAAAGAAAAAGAAATCCTGAGAAACCAGTCATAATGAAATGGTGATAAATGACTTATCTGATTATTAAGGGTGCTCCCCAAGGTCAGGACAGTAATGCATGAACCAATTGAGAATGTCAACAGAGAGATGGAAAATATATTAAAAATACCAACAGAAGTTATGGAGCTAAAAAATATAAGAACTGAACAAAAAAGTCAATAGAGTAGTTCAATGTTAGTCTAGACTAAGCAGAAGAAAGATGTACCAAGCGTAAAGACAGGCTAGCAGAATTAATTCAATCAGAGGAGGAAAAAAAAAAAACAAAGATAAAAAAATTAAGATGGCATAAAGGACTTATGGTACACTGTCAATGCCCAATAAACACTTTATCAAGGTCTCACAAAGAAAAGATAATACAAATAGTAAAAGAGAGCATAAAGCTTATTAATAATAATAATAATAATTTCAAAATCTTTCCTAACCCAGAAAATGAAATATGCATATGTCTAGGAAGCCCAAAATGTGAAGCTGAGTCCAACATAACTCATTCCAGAAAGACACATTATAATTAAACTAGGGACCTGGTGCATGAAATTCATGCACTGGGAGGAGGGGGTTCCTCAGCCCAGCCTACCCCCTCTCACATATTGGGAGCATTCAAGGGGTGTCCTATTGACAGCTTAGGCCTGCTCCCTGCTCCCTTAGGGAGTGAGTCTAAGCTGCAGTCTGGCCTCCCTTTGTGGGAGATGGCCAGGCTAATCAGAGGAAGCCACCAGCCCCATCACCCCACTGCTGCAGCCACTGCCAGTCACCACAGCCACCAATGTGTTTTCATCAACACAGACTCCAGTCCCTTCACCAAGAAAAAAATGCAACTTTCTTTAGGCATTTTCAAGATGTACCCTTCATAGAATATGACATTTCTTTTTTTTTTTTTTTTTATCCTCACCTGAGGATATGTTTCCATTGATTTTTAAAGAATATGGAGGAGAAAGGAAAAACAGAGAGAAACATCAAAGTGAGAGGAACACTTTGATTGGTTGCCTCCTGCATATGCCCTGACCTGGGCCTCGGGCAGGGAAGAGCCTGCAATGTAGGTACATGCCCTTGGTCAGAATTGAACCCACACCCTGCAGTCAGCAGGTTGAAGCATTACGCACTGAGCCAAACCAGCTAGGGCAGGATATGACATTTCTTAGCCCTCCAGTAGTGGACCTTCATTTTTTTTTTCTCTAGGAGTGTGGTGGAAAAACCCTAGATCACCTTTTTGAATTCTTATTACCCAAGCTACTAAGAATATTACCAGTGGCATACAGGGAGCTTAGCCAATGAGCAGTAAGAAAAGGTGTTTCCTCTGTAGTTCATTCCAATCACCGAGGCTCCACCCCTGCCCCTCCAATCCCAGCTCCACCCCTGCCCAGGCCTGTAAGCTCTGGCCGAGGCTGCAGGCCTGGGCAGAAGACCCCCCAAGCCCCTCCAATCACTGGCTTTACAGAGCCCAGGCCTCTGCAATCAGTGACCCTGATCCTGTCCCCTGCCATTGCCGGCTCTGCCCTTGCCTCACAGGCAGCCGCTGGCCAAGGCTGCAAGCCTGGGCTGGGGACCCTGCGATTGCCAGCTCCATCTCTGCCCCACTACAGCCTACGGCAAGGCTCCAGGCCTGGGCAGGGGACCCCCAGACCCTGCTTTGCTGGCTCCACTGGTGCCCAGACCCCTGTGATCACTGGCTCTGTGGAACCCAGGCCCCTGCAATCTTCAGCCTTGCCCCTGCCCAGGCCTGAGGCCTTGGCCCAGGTCTTTTGCCTGGGTAGGGCACCCTCATAACCTTCTGATCACCAGCTCTGTCCTTGCCCATGCCTGAGGCCTCTGACGAAGGCCTCTGGCCTGGGCAGGGGACCCCAACCCCCTCTGATTGCCTGTTCGGCCCCTCAGGCCCCCCGCTTCCCCCACCACCTGGCTGGCTAACAGGCCTTACCACTTCAGTGGCCGGGCTGAGCCAGACTGGGTGCCGCCATCTTGTGGCTATGGGGACAGCCATCTTTGTGATGGAGTGACTCCTAATTTGCATATTACTCTTTTATTAGATAGGATTGTCAAAAGTTAAAAGCAAAAAACGAATCTTAACAGTAGCAAGAGGAAGGCAATTTGTTACATACAAGAGAACCCCCATAATATTTTTTTCAGCAGAAACGTGGTAGGCCATAAGGGAGTGGAATGATATATTCAAAGTGCTGAAAGAAATAACTCACAACTGACTATACTCTAAGCTGGCAAAGCTGACAGTATTGAAGAAGCATTAAAAGGTTTTCCAGAAAAACAAATGCTGAAGGAACTCATTATTTCAAGACCAGACTTACAAGAAATGTTTAAAGAAGTTTTTGAAGCTGAAATTAAAGGCTGGTAATTAGTAACAGGAAAACACGTGAAAGTATAAAAGGTACTTATATAATCAAATTCAGAATAATCACATTGTAACGGTAGTCAGGAAATCATTTATAATCTAATATAATAAAAGAGAAAGATGCAAATTTGACCGTCACCAGCAGCCAATCAGAGCAGCTGTATGCAAATTAACCCAGCCACAAACCAAAGGCTTCTGTTGCAACTGCCTGCCTAGGCTGGCTGAGCCTCTGCTCACAGCCACGCCCACCAGCCAATCAAAGTGGCTGTATGTATATTAACCCAGCCAAGATGGAGGCTGGCAGGGCGGCTTTGCACTGGGAGCCTCTATGGCCGGCCGGCATAGCTGTGCCAGGTGTGTCAGCTCAGTGGGAGAGGGGGTCTGGCCTGGGGCCTCCTCGGGCATCCAGGAGTAGCTGTCCTGGGTCTGCTGCCTAGCTCCGCCCCCAGGAGCCTCCAAGGGGTATCCAGGAGCGCCTGTCCTGGGTCCACTGCCTGGCTCCACCCCCTGGGAGCCTCCGTGGGGTGTCCAGGAATGCCTGGCCTGGGTCTGCTGCCTGGCTCTGCCCCAGGGGCCTCCTCGGGGGCATGCAGGAGCACCCGTCCAGGGTCCACTACCTTCATCCACCCCCCAGGGGCCTCCATAGGGCATGCGGGAGCGTCTGCTGCACAGTGCGGAGAATCCGAAGCCAGTTCACTGCCCAGCTCCACTCCGGGTGTGTTTGCTCAGCAGCAGGGCCCCACCGAGGGATTCTGCACCAGCGTCCGCCCCTGGCTTGCCACCCAACTCTGCGCCAGGTGTGTCCCCTCAGCCGTGTGGGCCCACCAGGCGTGTGCAATCGTGGGCCCTCTGGTGGGAAACATCCAGGCCTGCACTCACCAGCCCTCCCAGCCCCCAGTGCACGAACCCTGAAGGGGCTGTGGGCAGCCTGAAAATGGCTCTCAGCCCCTCACCCAGGCTGGCCAGGCATGCCAGCAGGTGGACATCCCCCCGAGGTGTCCCAGACTGCAAGAGGGCACAGGCCGAGCTGAGGGACCCCCACCCCCCGAGTGCACAAATTTTTGTGCACCGGGCCCCTAGTTCTAATATAAAGATTAAAAGACAAAAGTATTAAAGTAATTACACTAATTTGTTCATGTATAACCAATGTAAAAAAAGTAAAATGTGACATCAAACCATAAAATATATAGGAAGGTCCTAGCGAGTTTGGCTCAATGGATAGAGCATTGGCCTGTGGACTGAAGGGTCCTGGGTTCCATTCTGGTGAAGGGCACATGTCTGGGTTGCAGGCTTTGTCCCCAGTAGAGGGTGTGCAGGAGGCAGGTGATCAATGATTCTCTATCGTCACTGGTGTTCCTATCTCTCTCTCCCTCTACCTTACTCTCTGAAACCAATAACAAAGTATATTTCAAAAAATATGTATAAATGTGTGTAAAAATATAGTACTTTAGTATGTATTCAAAATTTAATTGTTAATCAGCTTAAATAGGTTGTTATACTACAAAGTGTTTGATGAAAATGTCATGGTAACCACAAAATATAGCATAAACCTAAACTAGATACACAAAGGATAAAAAGAAAGGAATCAAAATATACCACTATAGAAACCAGAAAATTACAAAGGAAGAGAGAAGGAAAGGGGAGGGAGGGGAGAGGAGGGGAGGGGAGGGGTCATTATATAATGTTAAAGGGGTCAATTTACCATGAGGATCTAATAATTGTAAATATTTATATACCCAACTAGGCAAGAAAAATAAAAGGAACCACGTCAGAAATGAGGAAATAAAATTGTCTCTGTTTGAAGATGACATGATCTACATTATAAAAGACCAGGGGCTATCACTACCTATGTGACCAGATGGACAACTGGTCACCAGGAAATGCATGGCGCACTTCTCAGTCCCTCCCCCTCGGCCTACAGGCTCCTATCACAGCAAGGTGGCAGCTGGCAGGAGAGGCAGTAGGCGGGGTGAGGTGGGCATGGCAAGTTCATTAGCTGCTGGCCGGGGCAAGGCCCAGAGAGAGAGGCCTGGAGAGATAGGCAGGGCCTGATCAGCAGCTGCTGCAGAGAGGCCCACAGGACCTGATCCACAATTGCCATGGTGGCTGCAGATCAGGCCCAGAGATAAGCCCAGAGATGCTGACTGGCATAGTAACTGACCAATCAGAACCTAATCTGGGTGAACTGCGAAGGCAGAACCTAAGGTGGGGGCTAAGGAGAGGTTTTAAGGGCAACAGCTGTTTGATGTAAGGTGTAAAAAAGCAGTTCAAATTTTTAATGACCACTTTGGCAGTATAGTGCATATGGCTGGCTATCAGTCCAGATATAGGGATTATGTATTTTTGTCTGCCAAGAGCATCTCCTTGTGCTGAAAAAGGCTTTTCCCCCAATTTAAGCAATTCTATCCTATATAATGTACCTATACTAATAAAAGGGTAATATGCTAATTAGACCAAGTTGCTCGGTCATCATCCAGATGTCCAACTTCCTTCCAGACAAAGCCATGATGGTGGGGGCCAAGGCTGAGGCAATTAGGGATGATCATACCAGCAGGGGAGGGCAGATGGAGATGATATCAGGCTGGCAGAGGGGTAGGGGAAATCAGGCCAGCAGGGGAGGGCAGTTAGGGGTGATCAGGCAGGCAGGCAGAGATGTTAGGGGCAATCAGGAAGTCAGACAGGCGAGCAATTAGGAGCCAGTGAAGAGGTTTCAGGCTAGGCTGAGGGAACCTCTTCCCCACCCATGCATGAGTTTCTTGCACCATGCCTCTAGTATTATATAGAAAACTCTAAAGACTCTACAGTGAAGCTGTTGGAACTAATAAACAAATTCAGTAAAACTATAGAATAAAAAATCTATAATAATAAAAACATAATATGCTAATTAGGCTAGACGACTTTCCAGACAAAGCAGGGGCTGTGAGGGAAGCCCAGGTCCTGGGTGCCAGAGGGAAACCAGTACTGGCAACTGGGGAAGGAAGGCCTATTCTTGCATAAATTTTGTGCATCAGGCCTCTAGTCAGCATATAAAAACCTGTTGCATTTCTATACACTACTAACTGCCAGAAAGAGAAATTAAGACAAAATATATCATTTACAATTGCAACAAAAATAATAAAGTCATAAAGAATAAACTAATAAAGTGAAATATTTGTACACTGCAATTGATAAAATATTGACAAAGTTGCAAATAAATGGAAAGATATTATAAGTTCATGATTGGGAAGAATAGACAAGGAAAAATGACATATGGCACTGATACTGATTTCATAAAAAGCTTGAAAGAATTTTATAAGTTTATCCATGATACCATTTGATGAGTTCAGAACCATAGGGCCCTTCATCTGTCACCGAAATGACTCTGAAATTAGTTTGATCACATAATAACTTCAAATAACGCTTCCCATCCTTATCAAAACACAACCCAGTGTGAAAAGCAAATTTGAAACAGCCTAAGTTTTTGGTGTCTTTCAAGAAGATGCTCAAAAAAAAAAAAGTGAATGGATGCCTCAGTTTATCCAAATTATTTTTTCACCAAAATGTGACATAACCATCAATACATGAAAGCGTATTTTTTGCCCACCATTTCCACACATGCTGTGCCCTAAGGAGGAAGATGAAAAGGAAGAGGGTGAGAAGTCCCAGGTCTGTTAGTTCCCTCACTTTGAAAAGCCTCAAATCAAGAAAATGACATGTAGCTTCTTTTACAGTGGGATCAAAAGAAACATCAGGCAGCTGTGTTTTTGTGCACATGTATTTTTTTAAGCAAGTTTATAGTTCAAATTTTAGGTCTCAAAGACCAGATGTTGTAGATACCAGAAACTCCCATGTATACTTGAGTAGGAGAATGAAGAAAGAGAAAGAAGGTGTTTTACCAATGTTTACTTTTGTAAAAAAAAAATCACAAACCATAATAGCTGAATATGACACAACAAATAATAATTTAACAAACATGAACATCCACCAAGTTCTTGGTCCTAGAAAACTATAGCTAGAATCATAGGTAAAATAATAAGAGGATATTGGTCATAATTTAAGCATGTGATCAGAAATATCAGTGAGCTTTGGACTTATGAATAAAATATAACACACAGGGTTTATTGGTGAGTTTATAGGTTTAGGTTTTTTGTGGTTTTTTCTTCTAAGAAGGAAAAGTATATGTAAAGATTAGATGAGCTCTTTTTATATTTAGGGAGGGGCATGAGAGAAGTTAGGAAAACCAAGAGAGAAAAAAAAAAGTACATATGTAAGGTTAGGAGGTTGCAAAGGGGAGACAAGAAGGTAAAAAATAAAATGGAAACAGAGTTGGATGGTGGGGGAGGGGGCTTGCCAACCCCTAGAAAAGGATCAAGGGTGAGAATAGCAGCAGCTTTGATCTATAAGCATGGATAGTTTTGAAATAGAAACAAAAGAATATTTAAAAAAAAAAAAAAAAAAAAAACACCCTAACAGTATTTTTGTTCCCTCTTTGAAAGATAGTCGGTATATCTTTACTTGATTTGATGAGTGGTACAAGTCAAAGATGGAGAAAAGGTGTTGTAAAAAGCACTTCCCAAGATCCTGTGATGCTGATTACATCAAATCCTTAGATCTTCACTTAGCCCTTCACAGTTTTATTCCTTGTGCACATATATAAAAACATCTGTGAAAATGCACCCTTCAGTACACTTAGAATTTTCCATTTAAAAGTTTTTTTTAAAAAAACATAATATTTTCTTTGAAGGTCTGAACACAGATCATTATTTACCAAGAATGACACCACTATTTCACCAAGGGGCTACAGGGAAAATATTACGCTCCAAGGACTGCAAACAACATATTGGTGTCAAATGCCTGCAGCATCATTAGGTTTGCTCCCCAAACTGATTGCCGTAACTCTCTGAATTTCAGTGTGGGTATTTCTTAATTCGTTGGAAGGAAGGTTACCTTACATGCCAAGCAAGATTGCTGCAAAGCGTAAATTTAAAAATTATCCAGGAATATGCCTTAGAAACAAAAACCATTGTTATATTATTACATAGGGCACTTTTCAATTGATGGAGGAGAAATATCACTGATGTTTGACAATACATTTTATGGCATTCAACACTAAGAACTATTCTAATTAATGGGTAGATAAGTAGGCAGACAGAAGGACAGCTGGATGGGTAGATAGATGACATATAGATAGGTAGGTAGATAGATGATAGTTTGATGAAGGTATTCATAATACACATACACACACACACACACACACAGATAGTACATGACATTTTATTACCATATGTTAGATAGTATTTTATTGGGGAACAAATTTAAGGAGAGTCAAGTCACTTGCCCAATATCACACAGCCATGAAATGAAATAAACTGTGTATCCCTGAAGCATAATGTCTTTTCCTTATAGTATACTAGAGGCCCAATGCACAAAATTCGGGCAAGAGTAGGGCTTCCCTCCTCTGGCTGCCAGCACCAACTTCCCTCTGGCACCCAAGACCCAGGCTTCCCTTGCAGCCTTGGCTTTGTCCAGAAGGACATCTGGTCTAATTAGCATATTACACTTTTATTGTTATAGATGAGTCAAAGAGTGGCTTCAAATAAAAAAAAAGGTTTATTTATCCTAATTCTATGGATCAGCCAGGTAGCTCTTTCTTCTGGTCTGGGTTGACTCAACTGGTATGTAGTAGAGTTCAGCTGGAAAAACAGGGCACACTAGGTCAGCTCGGGAGCTGGACACACCACACACATGATTTCAGACCAGCCTGAGCTTATTTGAATGATGGCAGAAGAATTCCATAGAGAGGCAACCCCAGTACACAGTGCCATCCATGTAAGCTAATGTCTCAATAGCCAAACAAGTCATATATGGTCAAGCCCAGATTCAAGGGCAGAAAAATAGACTCTCTCTCTGTATGGGAGAATGGACAGTGGATGGACATAGGGAAAAGTAAGATTTTATGTCATTTTTAAAATCTACCATGATCTTCAACACCATTGAAACCACCCTTAATATTTTTGTATATGGATGTGACACATTTATGCTTACATATTATGCATTTCTATTGTGTATTTCCTTTGGGGGCTTAGGAGGCAATGAAAGGAAACAAGAAAAATATTTCTAGATCAAGGAAGATGGCTGCCGATGAGAAGGCAGACTGAAAGACAGTGAGAGAGAGGGAGAAGGAACGGAGGGTGTGTGGATGTACCAAGCGTGGAAATTTGTGGGTGTGCAAGAGCTATACTCCAGAGGACTGTTGGAGAACCCGAATGGGGCTCCCTTAACCGGGCGCTGCCTCCACTGCTGCTGAAATCTCTCCCGGAGCTGCGGACTCGGCTGTGGGGACCGAGCCATCTTGGGTGACTGTTACAAGAAACGTATACATCCAGGGATACTGCAAACAGGTCACCCAGGGACCAGCCAGGAACCCAGGAACACCGGAGCTCAAGCCAAGAATTTGTGGACCCAGACAAGCCCTGCACCTCCTCACAGACAGGTCAGATTTCGCTTGGTAAAAGCGTGGTTTGTATTCCAGGTGGGAGAGTTGAACACGCGCAGGAGAAGTCTCTGCTCAGCAGAGTCTGCGCCCCTCCCCTCGGGGCCAGCCCACGCTCCACAAAGTCCGAGGCTGTTGGCACCAACGTGACCTGAGTGTGGGAAGGGGTCCCGCAGGCTGCTAGCAGAAGGGAACCAAAAAAAAACTACCCCATAACTGATCGGGACACGAAAAGACAGCCTCGGTTTTGGGTCGCGGAGAAGAGACATTGGGAGAGTTACGCGCAGAGCTGGAGGAGGAAGGGAGCCCGCGCATCTCTTTGGAGAGGTTCCTTTTCCCCTCTCGTTATTAAAGCTAGGCTTGGGATTATTAAACCTAATACATAGGAGCACCCAATTGGGGCCGCTCACGGAGACTGCAGGGGAAAACCCTGTTTGTGCGTCCTGAGAAGCAGAGCAGGGAGTGACGAATTCGGAAACCAGTTCAGGGGCAGTCCATTCCGCCAAACTAGTATTAAGTGTAATAGGGAAAACAAAACCTAAATGCTGGCTAGAGAGGACTTGTACTCGAAGAGGTCACTCCAGAAACACTGCCACCCAGAGGCTGATTCACAAACTGACTCTTCTGTAAACACAGATAAAGGCAGAAATACTGCCGGCTTTTAAATCAGGAGTGGTATACGACGCAGAGGAGTAGTGAATCGCAGGAAACTTCCATACTTTCCTGAATAGCCGACAAGACTAAGGCGCACCAATCAGAAGAGGAGAAGAAGTGAATGACCCTCACTACTGCACATTTTTTTCTCTTTTTTTAATTTTTTCTTTCTTTTTTTTTAAATTTTTTTTTCTTTTTTTTCCTTTAAGAAACAATTTTTTGTCTGTTTTCCTCACTTGATTTTACCTTTTTAATTATTGATCTTTATTTTTAATCAATATTACTACTACTACTATTTTTTTTTCTTTTTCTAAGAGTCATTTTATTGTATCTTTATATTATTTTGAGATTAGTGTTCTTCATTCTATTTTCAGATTTCCTATAGCATCATTTTACTCTATCTCAACTTTACCTCTATGCCAACACTCTCTTCCTCACTATTCCCCTATTGCTGTCCTTTTTCTCTTAACCAACTCATGCTTTAGATTCTCCCTATTCCCTCTTTTTACCCCCTTGTTACAATTTCACCCTACTAAGATATCTAATTTCCAATCCCCTGCTCCAAGCCCACAGATACCTCACTCCTTTCTTTCTTCATTATCCAAAAATTTCTCTCTCTCTCTCTCTGTTGTTCTGCTGTTGTTTCTTTAACTGTTGATTATACTTGGGTTTTAATAATTGTGGGTGAGACTGTCTTGCTTTTTCTTTTTGTTTTTTGGTTGTATTTTGGTTATTTTTTTTATTCTGTTTACCTTGTTAGATATTAATTGTTAATTGATTGATTAGTTGATGTACTCCATTCATCTATAGGTCTTTGTAGATGGCATTTGTTGCTACTAGTAACCATTCTATTTGAGTTTTCTCCCCATACAA
>PVJC01020817.1:0-28737 GCA_004026665.1 Murina feae
CTATCAAATGAAAAAACAATCTTCTCAAACAAATTGTGAACACAATAGAAATAGTATTAATGACCATGAGTGAGGAGTAGGGACTTTATGAGGGAGCTTTATCAAAGTTCATTTAAACTGCTATCTTTCTCCAAATATACTTAAATATTATACCCAAACCTTTGGATGGGGAAAATTCTGACAAAGCTCTCTTAATGATTCTGATCTTAAAATCTCTCCCCCAAATGTGTTAGGCTCTTGAGCTTCCACTAGCTCCAAATGGCATAATTGTCTCCATGGGGCTTCAACAGACACTCAAGAGCTATTTCTGACAATTAGCAAGACAAGATGAGTTATGAGATCACCGTTAATGCGACAGTTCAGAGTAAATGCTTGATGCATTACAACTCATCTGGGAGGAGGTAGGTAAATGATGGATAGACTCCTAGTGCCTAAGAAACTACTCCACAGTGAGCTACGGAAAACAGTAAGGTCGGGACAGATCCTTGCATCCTTGGAGCTCAATGTTAACCAAGCAGTAAGGTTGGCATAGGTGGATCTATATACGTGTGCTTATCACAGCAGTTGCAATTCCATAGGAGATGCTCAGGTGGACAGGAAGTTTAATTGCATTTTGATCTTTGAACTTACCTTCCAGTACGAAGCCCCACTTCACCATTTGCCAGAAATTCATCTCATTCTTTTTGATATTCCTCATCCTCTTCCTTGAAATGGATTCTAAAAGCTGGAGCCTTTACACAATGGCAAGGTATGGAATGAAGATGGAATCAACTTGATCAATTGAATTTATTAAAATTGATTGCATATAATCTGCCAGTGAGGGCATTCACTGAGTTGTTGACTCTTACTGTGTGGCCACTTCTCAGATTGCTTTCAAGTGCAGATTTTTAGGTCTTGTTTTGAAATCATTGTAAATAGGGAAGTTTTTAGTACAAGTGTGAGAGTGTTATATATAGTCCTTTCCCACGCCCTCTTTTCTGCTGCCCCTAGACAAATGGAGTTTCTCACCTACCGAACATCCTACATAGCTGTCTACCCAAATGCACAGTGCTCCAAAACATTCTTGCCACTCCTGTGAGACTCATTCTGCTGCTTCTGTACCTTTCTGGGAATTCCCTGCACCTGTCCCAAATCCTGTCTCCCGAAATATATCACAGTATTATATGTTCTTGGGGACCCCACTCTCCTCTGCTCTTGCAGAAATACTATGAGATTTATGAAGTTCACTTTGTTTTACCTTGAACTCTTTCCAGAATTCCAGACCAGAAACCTTTAAAAGCTTGGGGACAGAAAGTCTTATTCTAAAATAATCGTTTTTACCAAAAAAAATATATTTTCTTTGTCTGGATCTTTTCTGTTTCTCCTCATTCTTTCTACCTTCATCTTTTAAAAATTCATGCTTCTATTCTTTGAGACAATAAGAACTGTCTAAAATGGTCAAAAGAGTGACTTGGGGAAGGTGGCAAATGGTAAAAAAAAATACAAGGAACAACAATAAGGAATGAATAATTTAAAACTTTTAGAGTAGTCAAAATCATAGTGACAGAGAGGAGAATGGTCATTGCCAGAGGCTCAGAAAAAAGAATTATGGAAAATTATTATTTAATGGGTACAGAGTTTCAATTTTATAAGATTAAAAGAATTATGGATAGGTATGGTAGTAATGATTGGACATTATGCTTGTATTTAATATCACTGAACTTTACACTTAAAAATGGATAAGATGGAAAATTTTATGTATTTGGCCATAACAATTTTGAGAAAAATATGCTGTTTTATCACATAGAGGAATATGGAACATGTATCAGTGATACCTAGATTTTTGATGTCCCAAATCACCCTAAATATTGCTTCCTCACATAATCACTGCTTTCCTTGCCACCCACAACTTCCCCTTTTCCCTTTGCTTACCCCCCATCCCCAGGTAAAAACCTCTAGGGTACCTTAATGCTAAATTCTGTTTTTTAAAATGACATACTGAAGTAAAAAAAAAAGATATATATATATATATATATATCAAAAGCCTACCTTTCCTCAGGAGAGAAATAAACAATTTGTATAACAAGAGTATTTTATGAAAAGTATTTAAGGATGAAATATTATAGAAGAGTAGTGGATAGTCCTGTTGGGGAAATATTTTGGCCTAAACAGATGTTACACTATTACAGATTATAGTATGCCGGCCTAAACTCAGACTAAATTAGTTATGCTAAATCAGTAGGCTTATATTAGTTAGAGTGAGTAACACTGCTGCTATGACAAAAGAAATTCTTCAAATCTTAATGCTTTGACACAATGAAAGCTATCTCATGCAGTCAAAATAAAATGGGGATGTCTCTGTTTGGGTAGATTTCCTGGTGGCTTGCTTCTCCGTAGTCACTCAGCCTAGGAGATCCAGGCCATTCACATCTTGGATGTCACCTACCAGCCTCAATATTCAGACTATTGTGTCAATGCATAACACAGATTTTTACTGTGCTCAATCTGCAAGGGGAGCACTTCACTTCCACCCTCATGCCAATGGACCAAATTTATGTAGCCCACTTCAATTAAACAGCTGAAACATGTAGTCTTATTGTAATGTAATTCTTCAGTGAATGCATAGCTTTATCTCTCCCCGGAGACTTTTATGACCAGCTTTTTGTAAGACATAAAGAGAGGGTAGAGATTTTAATAAAAATAAGATCTCTTAGCAGCTGTACATCAAACTATAGGCTATTTGGCCAGAGAATGAAGCATTCAAATTAATGATGGTCAAGCATTTGTCTTGCTTGTAGTTCCTATCTTCACTGATAATAATATCTTGGAAAAATATAATGTACAGCAGCAGTATGCCAACAACAAATAAATGTCAAAGGAATAGAAATTAGGTAAAATGAAAAATTCTGTAAAGTAGCCTAGGTTTAAATATTAAGCCCTCCAACAACCTTGACAGAAAGACCGTATCTTTGGTTACTCATTGAATCCATTTTTATGCTAGAGGATTTCCCATCTTTTTTTTAATTCTCCACCATGTCCAACCACCACCACCACCACTACCACCACCACCACCACCACCAATCCACAGACACACACACACACACATGCATGCACGTGCATGCATGCACATGTACACATATGAACATGTGCACACACAAACATACACACACGAATGTACACACATGCATGCACACACATGCACACACAAACATGCACACAGGGGCGCAAAAAAGAGACTAGAAGAAAGATTCTGAGTTTTGTTGGAAATAGAAAATGCAGGTGAAATTCTGTAAAGAAAGCAGAAAGGAAACAGGAGGTCTGACTGATCTCTAATACTAGTGAATATCAGGAAAATGTTTAAGTCATAAAACAGGGGGTACAGGATTTTTCAAGTAACACTTTAAAATGGAAAGAAAAAATTTCAATAAGGTAAAAAAAATAGATGATTGTCCTGATTTTCATGCTAAGACTTCAATTTAGCTCTTGAAATTTTCCTACTCTAAGAGTTTTGACATTTAAAAAAAATAAAGAACTTTCACAAAGTTAGAGATTTCCTGTTGCATTTAAGGCACTCTGTGTGTTCAGTAAATGTCATAATGCCATTAAGTGGCCTTCACAGACATGCAATTTTATCCTCTTACTGTGGGCTCTTAATGCAATGAGTGCTTCAGGGAGTACAAGGAAAGCCTGGGGGGCTGGCAAGAAGTGAGTTTTCAAATCCTTACAGTTGGGTTGGCATTTTAATATTGTGTCATTAAGAAAATGACTCTCAATTAGTGTGGTACTTAACCTATCTTACTTTGTTTTTACAAGACCCATCTCTCCAAAATTCCCACCCACAAAGTATATTCCTTTAGTTAGAAAAGTGTTTAAAACTTAATACCTGAAAAACAGCATTTTATCATACTGCTTTCATTATATGACATATCCAAGTGTGTTGCTAGGCAACATGCTGTGGCTTTTGGAAAACTGCACAGGACTGTATAATAGATTACTTTAGAGGCACTTTTTCAAAACAAATATAATAGAGTTATCTAAAAGCATATTCTGAAATTCTATATCTAATTTTTTAAGTCAACATCTCTAAGAGTGAGGAGGAGATATTCCTGTCATATAGGCACTGCAGTTTTTATTTATTAGAGAGAGACAGAGAGACAGGGGGAGAGAAAGAGAGCATGAGCGCGCGCAAGAGAGAAATTAAATATCTATAAGCAACCGAACCACTAGTGAAGATATTAACAATAAATTATTCATTACATTAATTCTCCAAATATTTCTTTGGTTAGGAAAAACATAATCATTTGGAAGAACTGAACACCACCAACAACAAAATAGACTTTAAACAAATAAAAATAAAGTGAATTGCTAAAGCCTTGTTTCTGTCTACTGGTTTCCTAACTGCTCTCTGATATACAAAAATGATTATCAAACTTTAAATAAATTATTTTTTGGCGACTAGTACCAGTCAATAATAATTTAATTCAGTATTAAGAGGATTATTTCACTGAATAGAAGTTCAGACAAATATAATATCTAAAGTTTATCTTAAAATTAATTTTCTATGTCTCTATAAAATGTTATATTTTAGTTTTTAACAACATATTTTATTTTTTAAATATATTTTATTAGTTTTAGGCAGAGAGAGAGAGAGAGAGAGAAAGAGAGAGAGAGAGAGAGAAACATTAATGATGAGAGAGAATCATTGATCAGTTGCCTCCTGCACACCCCAAGCTGGGGATCGCACTTACAACCCAGGCATGTGCACTGACCCATAATCAAATTGTGACCTCCTGGTTCATGGGTCAAGGCTCAACCTCTGAGCCATGATGGCTGTGTTACAAAATATTTTAACTAATATAGTGACATATGTTAGCGGTAGAAATTCTGAGAAATATAGAAGCATATAAAAGATAAAAGATTTATGACTCATAATATTAAAACCTAAAAAAATACTATTAATAATTTAGCATAAATCTTATTAGGCTTTTTTTCTATATGTGTATTTATTCATTTTTGTTTTTACTTTTCTATTCACCAAGTTGATATTCTATTGTATGTCATATTATATATACAGTTTTATAGTTTACTTTTTTCAGTTAATGTTATATTCAGTGAATACTTTTTCATGTATATAAATTCTTTGAAATATATAATTGAGTAAGTTTGTGACAACCCACCATATGGCTGTAACATAATTCATTTAGTTATTCTACTATGGGTAGAATTTTTCACAAACTTTTTATTATTATAAATAATGCTACAAAGAATGTCCTATTCATAAATCATGATCCACATCTCTGTTGATTTCCTTAGGGTAGGTGGCTGGAAGTGAATTTACTGAGTCAAAGGCCAAACATTATTTCAAGGCTGTCGATGCATACTTCTAGGTGTTTTTCAGTAAGAAAAAAAGTCTACTTTCTTGAAAATCCACCAGCAATGAATAAGAATGGATAATGAAACTTCATTGACATTGGATATTACTAGATTCAACGTTTTGTCAGTTTGAGGAGGAGAAGGAGTCAAGTACACTTTGTGGTTTTAGTGAAACTGAAAATTGTTATGTATTTTTCCATTTTTACTTTTGTGGATTTGGGTACTTTGTCCATTTGTCAGTGAAAGCAGTTGATTTTTTTTTCATTTTATTAATTTCATAAATGTTTAGTCTACATGTACTGGGGTAACACCATTCAGAGAGCTAGCATCAATTTGCTCATTTCATTGTGATGAGATGGAAGTTTCAGGCTGCTGAAAAAGACAAGAGTCTGTTTCAGCTTTTTACATATTATAAAGGGATAGTATCTATTGGGTACTATCTAGCCAAGAATTATGGTTTTCAGGAATTATACTTCTTTAGTTCTAATTGCTGTCTCATCACTAGAAATAGAGACATTCTCATTCCCCTATTCTGCCATAATTGCTGACTCTGACCAAGCTCTAAGGGATGGAAGAGCCATAAGATAGAGGGAGTTTCAGTGCCTGAATCACCAAGTGAAGAAGTGCTGTCCACTGACAAAAAGCACCTCCTTGGATTGTTGTCTGTTTGAGAAATACGCTTCTAGAACTTTGAGTCTTTGAAGACTTTGGATCCTCTTGTTATAGCAGCTTTATGTATTTAACTAATGCACTGATAACCTTTGTTCCCTGAGCAGCATTCATTTCCCCATCTTCAACTCTCTGCAAAGGTAAACCCCAGTGTTCATTTGATCAAGGAGCAAATCTAGAATTTTTTACCCATAACTCATAGCCAATCTCTGAGGTCACAACGAAGTGACAGCCTCAAAAGGAGGTTTTCTGACTCATGGAGTGGAAAGGATTGACTATTATGACCATAAATGACAAATATATTACTTCATTTGTTGGATCAATGGTGATGTACATTCCAAGTTTGTTTGCTGACCTCATTTGAGGCTTTAAGGTGGTCTCTCTTCTTTCAGTAAAAATTTAAACAGGAAGTAGATAATAGAGATTTTTTTTATAGAATTTTTAAAAGAAGTATATGCTGTCCCTACTTTAATGTTATCTTCTAGGAATTTTTTAATGCAATAATCATAGTTTTCTATTTTCCATACCCCTATCAATTGCCCAAGGAAAAGTTAAGGAAAAAATCAGGTTACATAGTGGGGTAAGGATGCCCAATTCTCTTAAGGGAGTTTTGATTGGCTGTCACCCAGAACAGTTGGAAACTGTGCTAAACTGTGTATGTGTGTGTACATGTCATGAAAAATTACTGTGGTGACCTTTTTAATAGTTTGATTACCAGGACCTACACCAAAATTTGATTTCCAAAGGTCTGATACGCTTAATACTTTGCCTAGATGATTCTGATTGCATTTAGTCTTAAAACACACATTTATTTTGAAAAATCAGTATTAAGCAATTAATTAGAAATTATTGACTGCTGCTGTTTATTGAAAGTCACCACCATTTTACTGCTTCCTCCCTTTTATTTTTATGGAAATTAATTTTTGTTATAAATAAAGAATTTTCTCTTCACATTTCCTTATTTAGAGATCTCTTTATAAACTTATCATGTTTTATTATATTAACAACTAGAGACCCAGTGCATGAAATTCATGCACAGAGTGGGGGTGGGGGGTGGAGGTGGTGTCCCTCAGACCAACCTGCAACCTTTCCAATCTGGAACCCCTTGAGGGATGTCCAACTACCCATTTAGGCCTGATCTCGCCTGCCAATTGCCTCTAACCACTCTCCTGCCAGCCTGATCAACGCCTGCCTAACTGCTCCTATGCCAGCCCGATTGCCCCTAACTGCCTTCCCCCTGCTAGGATGGTCCCCCACAACTGTCCTCCCCTGCCAGCCTGGGTCCCTCCCAACTGCCCTCCCCTGCAGGCCTGGGTCCCCTCCAACTGTCTTCTCCTGCAGGCCTGGGTCCCCCCCACCTCTCCTCCCCTACAGGCCTGGGTCCCCCCCAACTGTCCACTCCTGCAGGCCTGGTCGCCCCCAACTGTCCACTCCAGCCACTCTGGACCCTCCCAACTGTCCTCCCCTGCAGGCCTGGGTCCTCCCAACTGTCCTCCCCTATAGGCCTGGCCCCCCCGCCAACTGTCCTCCCCTGCAGGCCTGGGTCCCTCCCAACTGCCCTCCCTTGCTGGCCATCTTGTGGTGGCCATCTTTGACCACATGGGGGCAGCCATCTTGTGGTGGTCAATTTGCATATTACTCTTTTATTAGATAGGATACTTGTTTCTATGTTGCTTTTTTCTGGTTTTATTGCTCATCACAATTTTTTATACCATGACCTTATCTTCTTGAAAAAAAATTTATTTTGATGCATGTTTCCATTAGCTGGATATATTTTCCAGTAATTTTTTCAGGATGACTACTTAGATGATATAATTTTCATGCCCTTGCATGTCAGAGAATATCTTTCTCCTGCCCTTGCCCATAAATGATGGCTTCTCTGGGTATAGAATTCTTAAGCCACAATCTTTTTTTCTTTCAAAGCTGCTGATGTTGCTCTATTGATTTCTGACCCTTTGTGATCACGAGGGAAAAAAATCTAATACCAACCTCATTATATCCTGTGAAAGCAACCCATCTTTTTGTTGGATATACAGGGTGTCTAAGTTTGCCTGGTACTCTCTGACCTCTTTTGATCTGATGCCTCAAGTCTTTCTTCAGATCAGAAAACTTTTTAAAGTATTTATTTGATGATTATCTCCCCACCACCTTTCTCTGTTCTCTTATTCTAATTCCAAATAACAGAATATTGTTTCTTCTGAATCCTTACCTGACATTGTTCAAATCTTAGTCTCCAAATGGATACTTTTAGATTTTTGTAAAATCTAATCAAATGATAATTCCATTTTTAAATCTAATATAATAAAAGAGTAATATGCAAATTGACCATTACCTGAGACACCTAAGCCATGCCCACCAGCCAACCCATGCCTCCCAGCCAACCAGAGTAGCTGTATGCAAATTAGCCCAGCCAAGATGGAGGCCAGCAGCCATGGAGCTAGAGAAAACCAGAGGCTTCTGTTGCAACTGCCTGCCTAGGCTGGCTGAGCCTCTGCTCATGGCCATGCCCACCAGCCAATCAGAGCAGCTGTATGCAAATTAACCCAGCCAAGATGGAGGCTGGCAGGGCGGCTCTGCACTGGGAGCCTCCGCGACCGGCACAGCTGTGCCATGTGTGTCAGCTCAGTTGTTGGGAGTCCGGCCTGGGGCCTCCTTGGGGCATCCAGGAGCACCTGTCCCGGGTCCACTGCCAGGCTCCACCCCCCAGGAGCCTCCTCAGGGCATCCAGGAGCGCCTGTCCTGGGTCTGCAGCCTGGCTCTGCCCCGGGGGCCTCCTCAAGGGCATGCAGGAGCATCTGCTGCATAGTGCGGAGAATCCGAAGCCAGTTCACTGCCCGGCTCCACCCTGGGTGTGTTTGTTCAGCAGCAAGGCCCCACCAAGGGATCCTGCACCAGCGTCTACTCCTGGCTTGCCACCCAGCTCTGCACCAGGTGTGTCCCTCAGCGGTGGGGGCCCACCAGGTGTGTGCAATCGTGGGCCCTTTGGTGGGAAACGTCCAGGCCTGCACTCACCAGCCCTCCCACCCCCCAGTGCATGAACCCTGAAGGGGCTGTGGGCAGCCTGAAAATGGCCCTCAGCCCCTCACCCAGGCTGGCCAGGCATGCCAGCAGGTGGACATCTCCCCTGAGGTGTCCCAGACTGCAAGAGGGCACAGGGCTGAGGGACCCCCACCCCCCGAGTGCACAAATTTTTGTGCACCGGGCCCCTAGTTTTGTCATAATAGTTTTTATTTTTAAGTGAATTTATTTGGGTGATATTGGTTAATAAAATCATATATGTAGGTTTTGGTACAATTACAATAATCTGGTTCTTATCAACAGGAAAGGATTAAAGGAGGACTAGATAACATAGGCATGCCATTTACACAGCTTTGCTCATTTAACACTCTCCAAGTCTGTTCCCCTCTGCTCATTGGGGGATGCGACTGGAAAGAGGCTATTTGGACACATGCCCAGTAAGGTCTGAGTGAGGTGGGAAGATGCTTATCTGTCGTCAGTCAGGCCTGGAAAAGAGTCAGTGGCCAGACTAAGCATGGGCGCAAATCCCAAGTAATTAAACTTCAGAACAAAGGCTTTCTCTCTCTCTCTCTCTCTCTCTCTCTCTCTCTCTCTCTCTCTCTCTCTCTCTCTCTCTCTCTCCCCTCCTGGTTCCCTTTCACAGTGAACTACTGGACTTTAATTAGCTTGGATGCTGAGCTAGACTGGCTGCAACATGCAACAGAAGCTCTGGACTCTGGCCTTGCTTTTGGCTTTCAGAACCACAGCTGCCCCTCTTTCAGGACCAGCTTAAGGGGCCGGGAACTTCGGAAACTGAGGAGTGTAACTTCATGCAAATAAAGCCTTTTACCACATCTCCTTCCCCCATGCAAATTTTAGAAAATTCATTTTCTAGAGATATCACAAGGACCTTGCTCCACGAGCCACAAGGAAGTTCGAGTCTCCAGTGACAGCTTCAGGTATACAATTCTACATCATTTGTACATTGTATGGTGTGTTTTCCACCTCAAGTCACAGCTCTAAGGGTTGTCATAATGCCTTTTGACATGAATATATTCCTTTTTATCTTAGATTTCTTTTTTTAAATTACAATATTCAAGATTTTAGTATGATTAAGAATTAGATATTTTATTAGGTCCCCACTATGCCTTTAGTAAACCTACTCCATAGTTCCTTAGTATCAATAGATTTGCATGCAGTTTTTGCACTACTCAATCATTCTAAGATCATATTATGTATTTTATTTCTATCATGTTTATTTTTGATTATGAACTTACCAGACATGCTGCCACTTTTATGATTTACAAATTTGTCCTTAATAAAAGCCAGGTCAGCCCTAAACGGTTTGGCTCAGTGGATAGAGCATCAGCCTGGAGACTGAAAGGTCCCAGGTTTGATTCCGGTCAAGGGCATATACTTTGGTTGCGGGCACATCCCCAGTAGGAGGTGTGCAGGAAGCAGCTGATTGATGTTTCTCTCTCATCAGTGTTTCTAACTCTCTATCTCTCTCCCTTTTTCTCTATAAAAAAATCAATAAAATATATTAAAAGAAAAAAAGCCAGATCATACATGCCTTAGTTTTTGTCTAGGCTAAATCTAAGAGAAGAAATTCAGGAACCTTCCTCTCCATTTTCATATAGAAAGCATGTCAATTATTCTTTCTCATGCTTATGTTGATAATTTTGGTAAACTTTTAATAAATAAATAACAACATTTTGTAATAATCCTTGGGAAACTTCTTTGAATCTTTGATAGAAAAAGAACACAGCATTATAGTTTAAACTTGATAGACCACAATAAACTCTACCACAACAGAGTAAGTTTTATGCTCAGTTACCAGTACATAATTTAAATTATTTTTATTGGACAGATATATGCAAAAAAATGAAACTAGACCACCAACTTACACCATACACAAAAATAAACTCAAAATGGATAAAGGACTTAAATGTAAAATGGGAAACCATAAAAATACTAGAGGAATACAAAGGCAACAAAATCTCAGACATACGCCAAAGCAGCTTCTTCATCGATACAGCCCCTAGGGCATTGGAAACTAAAGAGAAAATAAACAAATGGGACTTTATTAAAATAAAAAGCTTCTGCACAGCAAAAGACCCCATCAGCAAAACAACAGGAAAACCCACTACATGGGAGAACATATTTGCCAATGTTATCACTGATAAAGGTTTAATCTCCAACATTTATAGGGAACTCATACAAGTTAACAAAAAGAAGACAAACAATCCAATCAAAAAATGGGCAAAGGACCTAAATAGACACTTTTCAAAAGAGGACATTCAGAAAGCCAAGAGACATATGAAAATATGCTCAAAGTCACTAATCATCCGAGAGATGCAAATCAAAACAACAATGAGATACCATCTCACACCTGTAAGAACGGCTATCATCAACAAATCAACAAACGACAAGTGTTGGAGGGGATGCGGAGAAAAAGGAACACTTGTACACTGCTGGTGGGAGTGCAGACTGGTGCAGCCACTGTGGAAAACAGTATGGAGTTTCCTCAAAAAATTAAAAATGGATCTCCCTTTTCACCCAGTGATCCCACTTCTGGGAATACATCCTAAGAAACCAGAGACACCAATCAGAAAGGACATATGCATCCCTATGTTCATAGCAGCACAATTTACCATAGCTAAGATATGGAAACAGCCTGAATGCCCATCAGCAGATGAATGGATTAGAAAACTGTGGTACATCTATACAATGGAATACTATGCTGCTGTGAAAAGGAAGGAGTTCTTGGCATTTGCAGCAGCATGGATGGAACTGGAGAACATAATGCTAAGTGAAATAAGCCAGTCAATGAAAGAAAAATATCACATGTCCTCCCTCATCTATGGATAATAATAATCATTATGGGCTGGTGAACAAAAATAGATGCAGAGGCAGAACAGCATCAAACAGACTGCCAAATTACAGCAACAAGGACAGGGACGTTGGGGCGGGGGGAGTAACAGAACAGCCGAGGGACTTTTGTGCATGCTTTTGAGCATAACCAATGGACACAGAACACTGGGGGGTAGGGGAGGCGGGGGGAAGGGCAGGGGAAAAAAGAGATATATGTACTAATATTTGTCAAACTGTATGTAATGAAAAAAAAATTAATAAAATAAAGTAAAATTAGATATATTGAAAAAAAATAAATCATTAAAAAAATTAATATGTTATCATTCTAAGCTCTCTTAAATAATTCAGAATTTGCATGAAGAATGCTGCTTATATATAAGTTTTGTTCTAGTTGTTATCTATGTATATAAAAGCCAAGCTACGAGAACGACCAGAACAACCGGTCAGCCAACCTCCCTTGGCCCCTCTTCCTGGGTGGCCCTGCCCCCGATGGTCCCCCCAACCCCAATCAGGGCAGGGCCAGCTGGCCAACCTGCCAGGTACCGTCCCTCCAGCTGGCCCAGCCCTGATCGGCCCCAATCGGGGTGGGCCAGTCGGACCCCACCCATGCAGGAATTTGTGCACCAGGCCTCTAGTTAAATAATAATTACTCTGCAAGTAATATTTTCATTTGAATATTTTTTATGATTAAATTTTTTTTTAACCTAAAGTCACATTTTGAAGAGCCAAACAGACCCCTGAATGAAAGTCCCCAGGTGGGGTCAATAGTAAATGGTGTATGACTTGCTGCCTATTATGAAGTTTTCTAACATTAATTATGCATGCGCAAAACTCTGTGTGTATTAGTCATGGTTCTCTAGAGAAACGGAACCAATAGGATGTATATTTATATAGAAACTAGGGGCCCGGTGCACAAAAATGTGTGCACTTGGTGTGGGGGGGGGGGGGCCTCAGCCTGGCCTGTGCCCTCTCACAGTCTGGGAACCCTCAGGGGATGTCCGCCTGCTGGCGTCCCTGGCCAGCCTGGGTGAGGGGCTGATTACTGTTTGCAATCTGGCCAAGCCCCTCAGTGTGGACCCTCACCCTGTGGGGGTGTGGCCAGCCTGGGTGAGGGGCTGGGGGCCATTTTCAGGCTGCCCACAGCTCCCATTGACCCAATGTCCCAGCGAGGATGGCTGGAATCAGGTTTCTGGATTTATTTATCTTCTATAATTGAAAATTTATTGTCTTGAGCGGAGGCCTAGGCAGGCAAGGAAGCCTCCTGTTTGCTTCAGCTCCGTAGCTTCTATAATTGAAACACTGTTGCCTTGAGCAGAGGCCCAGCCGGCCTAGGCAGGCACTGGTGCAATGGAAGCCTCCTGTTTGCTCTAGCTCCATGGCTGCCAGCCACAATCTTGGTTGAGTTAATTTGCATACAGCCACTCTGATTGGATGATGGGCATGGCTTGGCTGGTGGGCATGGCTTAGGTGTCTCAGAGTGAGGGTCAATTTGCATATTACTCTTTTATTAGATTAGATATTTATAAGGAATTGGCTCACATGACTATGGAAGCTGACAACTCCCCAGTCTGCAATGTGGGCCAGCAGCCTAGATACTCAGGAGAGCTGAAGGTGCAGATGAAGTGTAAAGGCAGTTGGCTGGAGAACTGCCCCTTGCTCAGTTTTTTTGTTCAATTTAGGCCTTCCTTCAGCTGATTAGATGAGGCCCATCCCCATTGTGAAAGGCTAGCTAGTTACTGAAAGCTCTTCTATTTAAATGTTAATATCATCTGAAAACACACTCTGAGTTAACACATACAACTAAACAACATTATAATAATAAAAGGCCGAGAGGCATCATGACTGAAACAACCAAAGGACCAGTCACCATGAGGTACATGGAGTCCTTCTCGGGCCCTCCCCCATGGCCCACAGGCTCTGACCGCAGCAAGGCTGGCAGCCAGCAAGTGGGTGGGGCAGCAGGTGGGCAGGGTGTGCGCAGGTGGATGGGCCTGTGTGGTTTTGCGCATGGGGCCTCTAGTAGTGTTATAAAGAAAAAATCATTATATACAGTCCAAAGATCTGAGTCAATTTATTTAACCAATTTGATTCACCACATACTTCTCAGTAAAGTAAGAACAACAGCACACTAAATGTTTATGAGGATGAAATAACACGATATATTGAATCACGGGGTGCAAGCCAGAATGGGATAAGTAACCAGAGTCAGGAAAATTTTCCTGCAATAAAAAAAAAAAAAAAGAGGAAGAAAAGATACAAGTTGATCTCTAGGGAATATGAGAGAACAATCAGGAAAGGAAGCCTAATATTAGTTGATTCTCTATAGGTTTTCATATACTCTCTCAATTAATTTTACATTTCTGAGCTCGGTAACTCCTAAATGAGGCAGTTAGTACACTGGTTAAGAACAGTGGTGTCTATGCACATAGACCTGGGCTACTGTCAGGCCTCAACACTTACGGTACATGAGCTTGCACATGTCATGTAATGTTCTGAGCCTCAGTGTCATCATCTGTAAAAGCAGAAATGAGAAGTGCTTGCCCCTCCTAGGGTGGTTGTGAAGGATTGTGAGATAAGACATGCACGCACTTGACAAAATGCCTAGTACAGAGAAAGAGTTCAATTAGTTGTAGCTTTTTTTATGATGATGATAAATATTAATAATCAGACCCTCCTTGTTATGTAAGCCTAAGAAATAACATAAACTTAATGAAAATTCATATATTGAATAGACATGTATCTGTTAAAATACTTGATCAACAATGAAAAATTACAAGCCAGTTAGTTTGATATTATTACTTTCCAGAAACTGACTTCCTGAGTTATATCAATTCTAAAATGTGATAAAAAACAAATATGGGATGACCATCACTATTAGATTTAGTACCTCATGGGAAATTTCACTTAAATCTGCAAGCCTCTTGACAGTTAACCTTTAAATTAAATTTAAAGAAAGTGTTCAACAACATCATTTCTGAGGTTTACTAATAAATAGAAAAACAGAATGAAACCCAAAAATTTAATGTTCTCAGGGGCAAGATTCAAAAAAAAAATCATAAAATCAACTTAAGACTGTGTTTTGTTTCATTTCCCATCAGCAATGACATTTTATATTTATCTTACTTTAAATTGTCAATATGTGCTATGAACACACTTGTGTATTTGTAGGAGAGAAAGGTTTATTCTACATTAGGTTAATCAGCAACTGGAAGTCAAATCTGATAACATTAAATTAAAAAAAAGAGATAGAACTTACAGCACACAAAATTGAGTCTAACTCCACAATTAACAGGGGGAAATGATTAACAAAAGTATCGTAAGTAATGTTCATAAGCCTTTTCATAAACTTTGCTATGCAGAGAACAAACAGTGAAAATAGACCTCTTATATTTAGAAAACACATTTATTAGGCTTAGAAACAATATATATATATATATATATATATATATATATATATATATATATATATGTATATATATACACACACACACACACATATACACTCAAAAGAGTAATATTCAAATTAGCCATTTCTCTGGACGCCTAAGACACACCCACCATCAAGCCATACCCACCAGCCAATTAGAGTGGCTGTATGTAAATTAACTCAGCCAAGATGGAGGCCAGCAGTGCAGCCACAGAGGCAGGTGCGGCTCAGGTGGCAGGGCAGGCGGACGGGCGGGGTGGCGGCCACAGGGTGTGTGGAGTGGGCAGGGCATGCTGGGCAGGTGGCTGGTGCGGGGTGGGTAGGTGGTGGGTGCAGGGTGGACAGGGCGGGTGGCAGGCCTCAGAGTGGGTGGGGTGGGTGGGGCGGGCTTTGCCAGCCTGCAAACTGCCATCAGCCCCTCACCCAGGCTGGCCAGGCATGCCAGCAGGTGGACATCCCCCGAGGGATGTCAGACTGTGAGAGGGCACAGGCCGGGCTGAGGGACCCCCCTCCCCGAGTGCACAATATATTGTGCACTGGGCTCCTAATATATATATATATATATATATATATATATATATATATATATCCACATTTTTATGGACATTATATTTTTATTTGCAGATGTTTGTAGCAATTTATTTTGAAAACTTGGAAGACCTAACACATTTTGTCCTTTTAAAGTTCTCTACTACTTATCTTGTCTCATAAAACATGCTAGGAAATTTTAATAAAAGATGAGTCTGTTCAAGTCTTCTGTTTTACTGCAAAGAGATAATGCATACTTTGGAGCAAAACATTCACTAGCTTTTAGGGTATCCTGAAAGCATGTTGAGTTAGAGGACTTCACTGCGGGATAGAGAACAAGAATCCAGGATCAAGAAATCATGATGCTTAACTTCGTTATGTTTATCCACTCTTTGATAGACAAGGAATGCCAGTTCCCCACTGGGCTAATCATAGGTTTATGGTGAAATGCATATGAGATCTGAGTAAATGTATTGTTTAAAGAAAGACCACTCACTCTATAATCCAAGAGAAGCTGCAGCGGACACTAGCTCTTAGCCAAATGTAGTTAGAATTATACTTGTTGCTGACTCTGTGGGTCCCATGGTCATGCTCTAGTGTGCCATCAGGGCCTCAGTACCCATGGTCTAGGAGGGGTGGGGAAGCTTTTATTCTGCCAAGAGACATTTGGATATTTATAACATCATTTGTGAGGCATACAAAATGATCAACTTAAAAATTAGCCCACTATATTTGGTCAAACATTTAATTAAATCATCCCTAATGCCTTGGCAGGGCCAAACCAAATGATTTAATGGGTCTCATATTACCCATGGGCAGAACTTTCCCATTGCTTGTAAGCAAACCAAATTCACCACTGCTCTTTGCCCCTTCACTATATCACAGTGTTCCCAGTGGAGCATCTCTGATACATGAAAAAAGATGATCAGCAGTAGTAAATTCCTCCTTTGCAGTCATAGAAGATAGCAATAATTGACCCTAGAATGCATTTTCTCTGAGCTCAGTGTCAGAATTTTTCAAAGCAAAACATAGCATACAATGAACAGAAACTTACACACAAATAAAGATCATCCACTAGCTGTAACCAGTTTGGTTCAATGAATAGAGTATCGGCCTGCGGACTGAAAGGTCCCAGGTTCAATTCCGGTCAAGGGCATGTACCTTGGTTGCGGGCACATCCCCATTAGGGGGTGTGCAGGAGGCAGCTGATCAATTGATGTATCTCTCTCATCGATGTTTCTAATTCTCTATCTCTCTCCCTTCCTCTGTAAAAAATCAATAAAATGTATTTAAAAAATTTTTTAAAAAAAGATCATCCACTACATTTAAGCTAGAACTTCATTTATTTCTATCCTTCCAATCATGATGTATGCATTTTTAACAGCCCCTTCAGGGTGGGGGTCCCCACTGGGGTGCCTGGCCAGCCTGAGTGAGGGGCTGAGGGCCATTTTCAGGCTGGCTACAGCCCCTTCTGGGGGGGGAGGTTGTCCTGCTGGGGTGCCTGGCCAACTTGGGTGAGGGCCTTTTTCAGGCTGCCACAGCCCCTTCAGAGTGGGGGGGCCCTACTGGGTGAGGGCCAGCCTGGATGAGGGGCTGATGGCCATTTTCAGGCTGGCCACACCCACGGGCTGAAAGAAGGTATCTGGGATTTATTTAACTTCTATAATTGAAACTTTGTAGCCTTGGTCTAGCTGGAAGCCTAGGTTGCCACTGGCAATCCAGGCTCCTAACACTTCCTTGAGCGGAGGCCACGCTGGCTGGAAACAGGTATCTGGGATTTATTTATCTTCAATTATTGAAACTTTGTAGCCTTGAGTGGAGCTCAGGGCCAGCAGGGCAGGTGGGAGGCTTGACTTCCTCCATTGCTGGGGGCAACCCAAGCCTCCTGCTTGCTCCAGCTCTGTGGCTGCTGCCATCTTTGTGACATAGTGAGGTAGTGAGGGAGTGAGGGAGTGATGGTTAATTTGCATATTACTCTTTTATTAGATAGGATAATAATAGCATAATATGCTAATTAGGCCAGATAGCCAAATGACCTTCCGGACATCATTCCAAACATTCTTCCTTCCGGATGAAGACACGGTGATGAAGACCAAGGCAGAGGCAGTTAGGGGCAATCAGACAGGCAGGCAGAGTGGTTAGGGGTGGTCAGGCAAGCAGGCAGGTGAGCACTTAGGAGCCAGTGACCCAAACCAAAACCATTTGTTTTTAAAGTACCAGTGACTCAGGCTGATATTTTGGCAGGGACTCATTTTACATAACAAATACTTTGCAAAGGAGTTTCTTAGACTAAGGGCAATAAGATCTGGTTTCTAATTTTAGATTTATTATAATTTACAATCAATCTGCTAAGCTCTCTGATTCTTATTGGGATAATAAGCTCTCCCCTGTCTAAAACGTAGATGTGAGTAATTAACAAGGTAATGTATATTAAAGTCTTTTGACTTTTATGTATGAAGGAGTATTATGATCAGAGTCATTAACATTCCAATTTCAAACATTGTAAATTAACATATGCAACTTCAAAAGATATGTTAAAATGGCCAAGTGAAAAACGACCTGAAAAAAATGTTAACTATGATAAACTCATGATGATTTTGTCTTGTTGTTTCCAGTTCAGAAAGAAAACACATTTTTTTATTAATGATGTTCCTTTTGATTGTCTCAAACTTCCAGTTTTCAAAGATCTTATCTTTTCCAAGGTTATGCCAAGAGATTTTATTTTAATTACTCATCTTTACAAAATAAAGACAGACAGAGCAAATTCATTTTTTTTTGTTTTATAATTAAGTCTTAATTATTTTCTTGCATTAGAGATCACAATTGGTGATCTTTCCTAGTTGTCTTTATGCAGATGAAAGAATTTTATTCAATAAGGACAATTTCTTTAATTAAAAGTGACTGGGAAGAAAATATCAGAAACTGATGGTCCAAGGAGTGGTTTCACATTTGATTTATTCCAGTAAACATTACTTTTTGGAAAGGTTTTTAAAATGTGCCTTAAATGTTAAAGATGTAGTTTTACATAATATAAATCTTTACCTTCTTATATTAGGACCTCTTTATGTTCTAAGTAGAGAATAAATTCTATACAGCCAAAATTTCTCAACTTCTTAGTACTCCAGATCTCTAAAAGATTACAGATAGCTCTAGTTGATACCTCACTGATACCTACATCCAATGGGAGGGGAAATATTATAAATATATTGAACATGTAGAGGATGGTTGGATATGTGGCATTTGGAATGTGCCCAGAACACTCTTGCCCAGATATCAACATGGTTAATGCCCTTGCCCATTGAAGTCTAACTCAATTGTCATTCAATAAGACGTATACTAATGACTCTTAAAAGTTGCAATCACATATATACACACATTCCTGATTGATCTAAATACCCTCTATGTTTTCTCTTTGCCATGGTACCTAGAAACTTATAACACTTCATATATATTGTTTATTAGAGTTTATTGTGTGGTGCCTGTCCTTCCTATAATGTAGTGCTATGAATGTAAAGGTCTTATTTTGTTCACTAATATACCTGCAGGCACCTGGTATGGAGTGGGTGCTTAATAAATATTATTGAATTATTAAGGAAATATTAAAACTATGCTTACTAATCACCAATAGATTCTACTTTATAATATTTGTGCATGTCTTTATAAATGTGAAAATTTACAAGGATTGTTATAAATCTGTCAAGTAAACAATTGTTAAGTAGAAAACAGATTTTGGATGGTGAGCCACAATTCAGCAAGAAACTATAGGAGCAATTGAAATAGAGATTTACTCAATTTATTACTAAGTGATCCTGAAGGAAGATCACAAATAGACTTCAAAGGGCCACACAGGAGGTGAAGGTAGAGTGCAGACTGAGAGAAAGGACCTGGGCACAAGTCTTTATTAGGGTCTGTGGGCAGAGTGCTCTGGGGCTCCTAGGATAAGGCCAGATTGGTCAATTCAAATCAGAAGATCTGGGTTTGTTTAAGCCCCACGAGGTCTTATCCAAGGGGTGTTATGAGGCATACGGGCACTGGGAGGCAGGGAAGACTCTTGATTATATAAGAGCTACTGAAGATTTATTACCAGGAATTTACATTTGCTTGTGACTCTGCAGGCAGCCAGCTCTCTAGGGCATGCCCTTGGATGAGGGCGATAATGTCAGCTTAAGGTGCCTGCAGGCTACTTGGTAAAACAAATGGATGCTGAAACAGCAACTCATGGAGTAGCTTAGGTAACGCTTGATAAGGATAATTTATTATTTTTCGTGTTATTTTTTAATTATTATTTTCAGAGATCCTTGAAGAAATGACTCCTCTCAGATCTGACAAAGACAACGTATAAAATGAGTTCAGGATATGTTTTCCCAGAAAGCAAGGAATCAATAAAATATAAATTGGGTCATATCCAAATGATACATAGTACAATATGTTGGTTCTCCCTTGATTCTAAGATAAAATAATTTGAAGATTGAACAAGAATATTGAATCTGACTTCTAGTCTCAGCTCGGAATGCACAAAACTTGGATATCATCCCTGTCATTCTCACAGCAAGAAAAGTTGTAGAAACTGTGAAACAGTGATATCTTGATCGTATCAGAGAACTGAAGTTTCGAGCAAACTACCACCTTTCCCTGTAGTGACAGGCAAATCTAGAGAGGCATAGCTTCTACCTGTTCAAGTCTCTAGAGCAGTGCTTCTCAACCTTCTGGCCCTTTAAATACAGTTCCTAATGTTGTGACTCAATCATAAAATTATTTTTGTTGCTACTTCATAACTGTGATGTTGCTACTGTTATGAATCATAATTTAAATATCTGAAATGCAGGATGGTCTTAGGCGACCCCTGTGAAAGGGTCTTTCAACTGCCAAAGGGGTCACGACCCACAGGTTGAGAACCGCTGCTCTAGAGCATTACGTGGTAGAATGACTTAAGTGGTTATCTGACTGCGAACCTGTGTGAGAAGGGAAAGTTCTCGGGGGTCACAGAGAAGAGCATTTTATAGACATTACCTTCAGAGACCCCACCTGAGCAAGGGTGAACACCCGAGAAAGGTCTCCTCCTAGGGCAGCACAAGAGTAGTCACTGTGAGCTATGTCCAGAACCTTCTCCATAACAAAGTCCTACTTTCTAGGGTAACAGACATGACCAGAGCTTTATCCCAGCTGGAGAAGGGCATTGCTCCTATACCTCAGTCCCTTCTATCCTTCATGTCTCATGTAAACAGGAAGAACATAATCGACAGTGGTGAAGTTGATTGGGAATGAGAGTTGAGACAGGGAAGAGAGTAAAGAGCAGGAGGGAACATACACTCTTGGACAAACACTGATAAAGATCATATTCCATTCAAGTGGCCCCAGGCATGGCACTAGCAGCATCCGGCCTTGACTCACAGCTTGGCCTCACCTGGGCACCTCCAAACCCAGCACAAGTAACAATTATCTGCACTTGGCTTTGTAGCTCATGCTGGGTGGCCCTGAGCTGCACATTCCTGTGATGACCAAGTCATGAGAAGTGGCCCAGGGAAGAAAACATTGAGCAAAGTCATAAACTACTCTTCTAATATAAGTCTCAGAACTCCATATCATAGAAGGCCAGGTGAAAATCTTTTAAAATTACCTTCTTATATGTTTCCTAATTAATAATGAGGAAGGCAGAGACTACAATACAACTAAATTCTATGTTTATAAAATAAAAAGCTAGATATAAACATATATGTAGATAAATATACCAATACAGATATAGATATAGCTTCTCCTTTATGTAAAAGGAAAAATATTGCTTTCTAAAATAAATGGCATGCCCTAACCGGTTTGGCTCAATGGGTAGAGCGTTGGCCTGCGGACTCAAGGGGCCCAGGTTCGATTCCAGTCAAGGGCATGTACCTTGGTTGCAGGCACATACCCAGTGGGACGTGTGCAGGAGGCAGCTGATCGATGTTTCTCTCTCATCGATGTTTCTAACTCTCTATCCTCTCCACTTCCTCTCTGTAAAAAATCAATAAAATATATTTAAAAAATAAAATAAAATAAATGGCATACTTATTGAGTAATTTAATATTTTAAATATTACAGTTATTTTTTCCTAATGTGTTAACTGTTAGAAAAAACTGTCCAATACAGATATTCCTGTTAGATAGTTTTAATTGTGAAAAGTCTCAACATGTTGATAGGTTTAAGAGTGGGATGAATAATCTGTCTACTTCTCAGTGCCTACTGTGTAACTTAAAATGCTCACTCAGCAAGAGTATAAAAAACTATTCCTATAAAAGTTAAGTAACATTTTGATTGGGCCCATAAAGGAGAGGCAAAACAGAAGAGAATTATTAATGTTTTCCTGTGGTGTTTCTCATACACTCACCCTGTTCCTCCCTTATGCTGAGCAGATAATCATAAAGTTTTCATCCTGATGAAGTCTCCTTGCGATTTGTAGGGTCAGGAGGAGAATGGAATCATAGAAGAGAACATTTCATCTCAGGGTTTAGAAACAGAACAGAAAGATTTTTTTTCTCATAGACATTATATTTTTATTCTAGACTATAAACATTCAATATTATTTATTTAATAACTCATCTTGCTTTGTTACACAAACTATTTGAGGCAGTACATTAGATATCCCTTCTTTTAAAAAAAATCCTGAAAATAATAGCTCCATATTAAAGAGCAAAGCACTCTAAGATCAAGGGAACTTTCACAAGGTCAAACACAAAATCAGAGATGAACTGAGTAATATTCAGAGATGTTCACAATGTTTTTACTCTTTAATTTTAATTCTAAATTTTTTATTGCAGTGACCCGAATTTATTGTTTCTTTCACTATCTTTGAAGATATTTCATGAGCTGGAATTTGAACCCTAAGAGATTTTTTTTCTTTTGAATCCCTACCTGAGGATATTTTCTCCATTGATTTTTAGAGAGAGATAGTGGAAGGGAGGGAGAAGGGATGAGAGAGAGAGAGAGACAGACAGACAGAGAGAGACAGAGAGAGAGAGAGAAACATTTGGGAGTGCATACCTCTTCCTTATAAATTTAAGTTTAGTTTTCTAATTATCTCAGTATTTATTTCATCTTATGTGATATTCAGTTAAACTTGTTTGGAATTGACATCCTCTCTTGGCTTTGCTAAAATGGATGAAAAAGAAAAACAGAGTCATGTGTGTTAAAGTGAAGTAATTCTGGAAAACTCCAACATTTTGATGTCTGCTACAGACTTTCCACTGGGTGAATTTCTGCCCTGAGGAGGTGGTATAAGTACTAGGATTTCTTGTCAGCTCTTTATCACAAGAGGTGTAGTTTACACATCAGTTGTTCATGAATGTTGTTTTAATGTGTCCTCTCTAGTTTCTGGCTAACTCTGAGTGTGACTCTAGATAGAGATGGCTACATAAGAAGGGCCGCCCTGGGGGGTTCATTAGTGTCCAACTTTGACATTCACAGTCAATGCCACAGTCACACATATGCATGAACATTCATATTCTAATCTAAGGTTCTTCATAGTTAAGTGTAGAGAATATAATAAACAACACACATTAGCATCTATTATGAAAAGGTCACAACTGTAACATAACTTGAATATATAATAAAAATAGGAGGGAGAGTTAGAGAAGTAAATATGTGTATATAAAAGCCTAATAGGCAAACTGTCCCCTCAGGAGTTCAACTGACCAGGGGTTCGATCGCTCCCTATGATGTGCGCTGACCACCAGGGTGCAACAGGGAATGAAGGACGGCCTCAGCTGGCAGCTGGCAGTCAGGGAAGGGAGGCCCCAACTGACAGCCAGCAGCCGCTAGGGACACTACCTATGCACGAACTTCGTACATTGGGCCTCTAGTCTTCAATAAAATGACATTCCTGGGAAATAAGTGAGGCATAACCTGAACATTCATCAACAATTTAAAACATAATATATACATATAAGAAGTGAAACATATTAGTGCTATGTGACAATTCTATGCTGAAATGAAGTTTCCTGCTACATGGAAATATTATCACTTTTATTATGCTCACTTCTTCATAGAGCTCAGATACTTGATTCAAGAGATAGGCGGTATTCATCAGCAGTGTTTCAACACTAGGAAATAACAGATATGAGGTGAATATTTCCCTGAAATGCAATATAAGACTGTGACTAGCCATCTTCTCAGAGTAGCTCCTAATTTCATGTGCAATGAAGTTGCCCTTGGCAACTCAGGGAAACTTAGCTCAACAATAAAAAATCTACTCATGTATTTGAATGAAACGTGTATTGTCTTGCTGAGAGCACAGATATCAGCATCTTATTTTGATGCATCTGATCCAATTGCCAAAGCTAATACACAAGGGTAACAGAAAAGGTATATTCTTTAAGTTCTAAGTATTTTAAAGATATGAATTACTATATGAGACTAATTTCTTCTTTTAACATTGCTATCAAAGTAAGTGTGAGAAATGATGGTAACAATAACACAGACTACCCCAGGAGTGGAAGTGTGTTATAATCAGTAAAATGAATTTCATTCGCAGTAATTTCACCGTCACTATGATTTTCACTGCCTGTAATACTGAAGACTTCTGATGCCAATAGTCCCACTAAGCTGAGAAAAAACCACTGTGCTCTTTGTTCTTTGGTAAGAAGAAAATTTGTGTAAGATTCAGACAGTAAATGAAGAACTTCCAGAAAAAGGTAAATTGTAAACTATTGAAACTCTAAAGAAGATATTTAACATAATGAAAAATTACTTCATTTGAAGGAGTGCAGAGGAAATGAATGAGAGACTTAAGCTGACCTGGAAAATTTCCAGGACATGCCAAAGAAAACAATGGTTTCAGAGAGTGAAAATAATGATTTGACTTATATTTGGTCCTTGTTATAATTTTCTTCTAATAATATTTTGTTCCACTGAAGCCTGTAATAGACAAAAGAAGTTTCCTTGAGATGTGAAACTAGAATCAGAGAGGTAAATTTTAACTCCCAAATACCCAAATATGGTATATTAGACCTGCGTAAGGTCTTTACATTCTCTTTGAAATTTTAGGTTACTTTTAGCATGATCATTTATTAATAAATGTATGCTACAAGAAGTTTACATGCCACACTTTCTGTAAATATTATGCAAATGAAGTAGTCTTGAG
This sequence comes from Murina feae, assembly GCA_004026665.1. Classification (NCBI taxonomy): domain Eukaryota; kingdom Metazoa; phylum Chordata; class Mammalia; order Chiroptera; family Vespertilionidae; genus Murina; species Murina feae. Next base: position 24,957 of record PVJC01020817.1, read on the forward strand.
TTCCAGTTCTATAAATGAAGAAATAAATTTTCAGTCAAACCATGTTGTTCCAAAGTCTGACTGTACCTCAGAATCACCTAAGTAACCTTTGGAAAAGACAGTTTCTAGGACCTCATCCAAGAGTAGTTGAATGACAATACCTTAGAGTGAGCAACCTAAAATTTATATTTTTTAAATGTTCCCATGGAGAACCTAATGTAGTTAGCCCTGGTCCAGACTGTGTTTGAGACTCAGTGCTTAAGCCATACTTACAAAGAAAGAAGAAAAACTATTATTTACTAAGCATCCAGTACTGCCAGGCACTAACTAGATGTTCTAAATGGTATCATCATGTATCTTTTTAATACAAGGGCACTGAACTGGGTTGCATAGTACAATGTTTATGTCCAATCAGAACCTCACAAATGTTACCATTTTTGGAAATGGAGTCTTTGCAGTTGTAATCAAGTAAAGACAAGGTCATACTGGATTTGAGTGGGTCCTGAATCTGAGGGTTTGTATAAAAAAAGGATCAGGCACACAGAGAAACAGAAAGAATACCCGGTGGATATGGAGACAGATTAGCAGCGGTTCTCAACCTGGGGGTCGTGACCCCTTTGACGGTCGAATGACCCTTTCACAGGGGTCAGATATTTACATTATGATTCATAACAGTAGAAACATTACAGTTATGAAGTAGCAACGAAAATAATTTTATGGTTGGGTTACAACATGAGGAACTGTATTTAAAGGGCCAGAAGGTTGAGAACCGCTGCATTAGAGTGATGCAGCTACAGGTCCAGGAAAACTCCGACTGGCCCACAGCCACCAGTAGCTAGAAGAATCAAGGAAGGCCTTTCCCAAAGAGTCTTCAGAGAGAGCCTGGTCCTGCCAACACTTTGATTTCAGACTTTCACCTTTAAGAACTATGAGAAAATAAATTTCTGTTGTTTTGAGCCACCCAATTTATAATTTACTATGGCAGCTCTAAAAAATGAATATAGACAGAGAGGTTCAAAGAGGTTCAGCAATCTGCCTATATAATTTGGGGAGAAAATGTCAGTTCAAACCCTGGTCCATTGATTCTAGAGCTCATGGGCATCTGGGACAACGCTGGCAGAGACTTCCAAAGACCAAGACTACAGCAGCATTTGGTCACAGTGGGCCACCAGATGACCTACACTAAACCAGCTGTGGGCCTTAATAAAAAATGCATTTTCCTCAACTCCGTCTGGAATTGCTAATTTAATATCTTTATAGGTTGGACTTAAGAACCTTCTTTTAACAAAGACCTCAGAAAATTGTCATTCATCTTGAAGTTTGATACCATTGACCTAGAGAATTAAGCATGCCACCATTTGCATTTCAATGAAATATATTCAGAATGAATGAAACAAATAACTTGAGTGTGATATCATTGTAGAAACCACTTTGATGACTTGTACTTTATTCCAAATGTTTTTCACATAAATCTGAGATACTAAAGATGATGCACATGACTAACATTCATACCATTCGCCCATGTACAAGGCACTTTTACACTCACTTTATCAGTTAACTCTCACCCAAACCTCGAGGAAGAATGAGCAGGCATTACTCCAATTCCTATTTTATAAGAGAGGAGGCTTCGACTAGAAACAGAGAAATTCACAAATTACTCCTCTGTAGCTCACTGATAAAACATGACATATTTTTCTGCCCTGACATCACCCAAAAAAGTTAATAGGGGATTATGATGAAAAGAACATGGTTGGGCCCTGACTGGTTTGGCTCAGTGGATAGAGCATCAGCCTGCGGACCCAAGGGTCCCAGGTTCAAGTCCAGTCAAGGGCATGTACCTTGGTTGTGGGCACATCCCCGGTGGGGAGTGTGCGGGAGGCAGCTGATCAATGTTTCTCTCTCATCAATGTTTCTAACTATCCCTCTCCCTTCCTCTCTGTAAAAAATCAATAAAATAATTAAAAAAAAAAAAAAAAAAAGAACATGGTTGGGAGAAGTGTGATCTCACTCTTTTACAGGAAAGCATAGAGGAATATAACAATAAAAGAATTATTTCATTTCTTAAAACCACAGAAAGGGCAATTGCAAATGAATTTGTTATAAACCAGAAAGAGAAACTCAGAGAACCCTGCATAGCATGGAAACTCGGGCTCTCCAAAAACTCCTCATGAGAGCATCTTCTGCATAACTAACTCATTTCTAAACCCTCACAATATTTTGGACCCTGTTATCTTAGAGACTCCAGATCTCTGTAAAGAATATTAACTGGATTGAGAAGGATAAATTGAATACATAATTTCCCATCTAAATGATGGGGAGAGGGGATAAAGTGACTACTTTTCTCTGAAGTGCCAGCCTATATTCAATTTTTTCTCTTACAAAAGCACCACTTCCATTTACTGACCTTGCTGATGCAGTTCAAGATATTTTCATTTTGGCCAAAATGCTTATTTAGTGGTGTGTGTGTGTGTGTGTGTGTGTGTGTGTGTGTGTTTGGTTTTCCCATTGCTCTCAGAAAGTGGAAACTAGAAGGAAACATTCAAAAATTTAAAAATAGTAACCAGAAAACACCTTAACTAAAAGGAAAAATGGGTGTGAGGAGGAGTGAGGGAGAAAAAAAATATCATCATGGTAGATGATGAGATGACTGGAGCACAAATAGCTTGGCAGGGGTCCATTTTCATTTGAATTAAAAATATGTTTGGGTTATTTGTTCTTTATGATCCAATAACTGCACAATTGAAATCAAAGGCAAATTAAAAATGAGGGAATGACAAATATGAGACCATGTTCATAATAAACTGAATAATAATACAGCTTTATTGGAAAACTTGGTGACTGCAAAGTTACTTAGGAATCAATATTGAAGGCAAGTTAAGATCTGAAAAAAATTATGTATCACAGAACTCAATGTACTTGTTCATAAATTTCAGTCAAAATTAAGACTCTGAGCCATGAAGAACTCTAGTCTTATCAGATTCTGTGGTTAACTCTTGTCCTTATTATATATAAACTCTGAGCAGCATGTGACCAGGTTAAGCATTCAACTAGCTCTGGGACACTTCAACCAAACTGGCATATCCTCCCTTATAAGTTCTACCTTCTTGTTCTTTATTGGATCTTCCTCTTCAACAATGATAAAACCAAGTACCTCAAAACGTGATGCCATGCTCTATTTTCTTCTCTGTTTATGCACTTTCCCTGAGGAGGCTTATTTGTCTCTGTTATTTCCAATACCATCAATATCCTAATAACCCTGAAATTATGTCTTTAGTCTGGATGCCTCCTCTGAGCTCTGTGTTAGAATATCCATCCAGCTGGTATACCCAGTATGGCATTCTCACTTGGCTGTACTTAAGACACTCAGTACTTTCCCCTCTAAATCCAGTCCTGGAATATTACTCTGGGAAATGGTACTACATTCTCTGCAACTGTGCAGAACAAAGCTTGGCAACTCTTTATTCTTTCCCTTTAATTGCATCCCTAACCTTCTCACATGTAAGGGCTGCCAGTTTCTCCTCCGTTATCCAAGGGAAGGCAACAGTTGCCTTATATTTGTGAGTACATGAAACACAGAGTTTATTCTTGCATTGTTATTTATTATTGTACTAGGGGCCCGGTGCACAAAAATTTGTGCACTCGGGGTGGAGGGAGTCCCTCAGCCCGGCCTGTGCCCTCTCACAGTCTGGGACCCCTCAGTGGATGTCCTATGATGGCCCCAGTCTGCCAGGCGCCTTCTGTGTGTGTGTGTGTGTGTGTGTGTGTGTGTGGCCACTGGGGACCTGCCCCCAGCTGCATCTGA
>PVJC01020818.1:0-17677 GCA_004026665.1 Murina feae
GCCAGCTGGTTTGTCCTGTAGGGTGTCCCAGATCAGGGTGGGGGGTCCCACTGGGGTGCCTGGCCAGCCTTGGTGAGTGGCTGATGGCTATTTGCAGGCTGGCCACATCCCCTTCAGGGAGGAGGTCCCTGCTGGGGTACCTGGCCAGCCTGGGTGAGTGGCTGATGGCTGTTTGCAGCGAGGCTAGCTGGGATTTATTTAACTTCTAAAGTTGAAACTTTGTTGCTTTAACCGGAGCCGAGGTTGGGTGCCCCTGACAACCCAGGCTCCCAGCGCTTCCTTGAGCCCAAGGCTGGAAGCAGGTCTCTGGGGTTTATTTATCTTCTATGATTGAAACTTTGTTGTGGAAACTTTGTTGCCACAGCCGGCCTAGGCAGACAGGAACCTTAGCTTCCTGCATCACCTGGGAAAGCCTCCTGCTTCTTCCAACTCCGTGACTGCTGGCCAAAATTTGGCTGGGTTAATTTGCATATAGTTGCTCTGATTGGCTGGTGGGTGTGGCTTGGCTGGTGAGCGTGGCTTAGGTGTAATGGAGTGAGGGGCAATTTGCATATTACTATTTTATTAGATTAGATTGTATTAAAAAAAATGTGTCATTTGAAATCCTTATTCATTGAACATCTATTAACTTTATGTCCCCTGGGACAAAATCAGGAAATGTTAAATTGGTCACTTAACCCATCCAAATTGAGTTTATATCTCTAACATGGAAGTGTGGGCTAGAGAGAGAATGTCCTCAAAGTGCTAAATAACTCAGGATTCCAAAGTGTTTTTCACTTTAGTGTAGCAAAGGAAAATTGTAAGCTACATTTGATAACATTATTTAGTAAGCTACAATCTTAAGCGCCTGTGTGCTCTTCAAGTTAATGAACATTTGCTCACCTACCAAGTGGGGAAAAAAAGTTGCTAGCTAATATATATAGATGAAAGGCATAAACCCTGTCTTTAAGAAATTGACTACTGTATTACGTTGAAAGAATCTGTTGAAAACCTAATTAAATATATTAAGAAATGTAGTCCAGGTGTTAACAAGGTGCCAAGAAAACCAGAATAAAGAATTGACTGGAGGGGTTTAGGAAGATTTTGCATAAGATGTGACTGAGTTTGGCCATAAAGGATGACATGTAATTGGAAGCTGACAAAAAAATAGAGAAAAACCAAATCTTAAGGTATGGAGCCATGAAATAGCATAGTATATTACATGTTCAAGGAATGTAAAAAATTACATAGTAGATATATATGTGACCTTTGAATATATTCAATGTGATATTACTTTAGTGTCAAGTTTTTTCTGAAATCAGTATGGCCCTTGAGAAGAAACTAACAAAATTTGACATCAAACATAAATTCAATAAATAGCTAATTTTAAGAAGCAATCCATTTAATTTATTAACCTTTCTGTCCCCATATTCATAATCCATGGCTTTGTCAAGGTTGTCAGTGACCAACTTGACTGCTTCATCTTTAAAAATTAAAAATTTGTATGAAGTATTAAAGAAAGTGTGTGATTTTTAAAAAAAAAAAAAATTCCATGTAGTCATTACAGACATTAAATTTCCTAGTATCTAAGTAAATCTCCTTACTGAGCCTTACTTCATCATTATCATTCCCTGATCTTGTAGCTCTGCAAGTGAAGTTTTATTTTCGGTTATTTTATTCAACCTTTAATTATTAATACTTTCTGTTAACAAATTTCCTGTTCTATGAAGGAACTTTTTCCTACTTAAGTTTCTATTCAGAATTAGTGGTGTCTGGATCCTAGAAGAGAAGCCGACTTGGGTATCATTTCCTCTTGCCAACAATATTAATTGATTTTCTTCTTCCTGAGTTAAAATCAGTGAGGAGAGGAACTCCAAATGACAATCAATGTCCACTCCACTAACCATGTCCTAGTTAATTACATTAAGAATGCTATATTTCCTTCTTCTGAGTAACTCTCTGAGGGATGACTTGGCAAAAGGATTTAATTAGGCTGGAAACGCACCTCAGAGTGCTCAGACTTGGTAGTTAAGACGAGATTCCTACTGGGAATCATTTTTTAATGTGATTGCTGTATGTGACACTATGGAGCTCTTAGATGACCCAAAGGACCTTGTATTCTATAAGGGAACTGTGGGTCACACAGGTACCATTAAGAAGTGTTCAGGAACAATCTGAAAGTTTTAATACAGCATTCTATCAGAGAACAACCAATCAGTTGCTAAGTTACCAGTACTGTCACATGTAGATCTGAGTTAAAAATTACTCGCGATTATTTCACTTCCCATTTAGTATGCAAGAAGTTGATATATGTATATTCTACTTATTTAGCTCACTTTCATCATTTGATGTCTATAAACTTGATAGGTGAATCAATTCTCATGTACTTTTTCTTCTTTTCAAATAGATTATAAGATCTTCAAATGCTATGATGTTTTTGTATTTTCAAATATGTCCATATTTGTCATAGGCTTAGAACGGTGCTGGCACATAGTAAATGCTTTAAATAAATGAGGCATGGGACCCACCAGCCACAAGTTTGACATGCTTGCAAGTGCCTTTCTAAATAATTTTGTAATCAGCTGGTAGATTAGTACCAAATTAGAATATTGAAAGGAATATTCTTTCTTTAAAGGAACATCAGAGAAGTTATTTGGAACAGTAGCATAAATTTTCTAACACATATAATTGTCTAATACATAGTCACTTTCTATCAAATCACACTAATACTATGAAATTTATTTATTTCATTACTTTTTATTGCCTATCTGTGTTGAGTATATGAGAGAGCTCTTATCTTCTTTACTGTGTTACTCTCACAAAATAGTATAGTGCCTGGCACATAAAAAAGGACCCAATAAATATTTCTTGAAACAATAAATGAGAAAATATGTAAGATAATACAAATTTTAAATTTTGAGTTTTGTTTGTATTTTTTGTTTGTTCATTTGTTGCTTTCAGTTTTATATCCCACTTATGAGTGAAATCATATGATTCTTAACTTTCTCTGTCTGACATTTTGCTCAGCAGGATATTCTCAAGATCCATCCATGTTATCGCAAATGGCAATATTTCATCTTTTCTTAATGCTGAGTAGTATCCTACTATATACAGAGGTGGGTTGGAGTAGGTTTACAATTATGAGTACAAACACACAGAGTTTATTTATATATTCTCGGTCAGACATCCACCGAGAACTCCTGGTCTGCAGAAGGACATAAGCCTGGCTGAGGGACCCCCCCCCACCCCAGTACACAAATTTCATGTACCAGGCCTCTAATAAATAATAAAAAAATTGCATGTAACATGCTACTTGCTTAAAGAAACTAAGTTTACCAAACTGATACTGAAATTTGCATAAATGCAAAACTTAAGAAAACTTATCTAACAATAAGTATATAGAATAACTTTAATATAGACTAAAATATAAGGGGAATTTTGTTGACATGCTAGAACTACTAAAAATAGCTAGTCTTTTTGTAATTTATAATTATACTAGGGGCCCAGTGCATGAAGTCGTGCACCTTGAAAGGAACTGTGGGCCGAGAAGCTGCAGTGGGCACAAGGGTGGGTCTCAGCCCATCCTCCATGCCCCTGCCCAGCCCCTCCCACCAGGGTCCTAGTCCCCTGTCTGCCCGCAGCCCCACTCCTGCTAGCACCCGCTGACAGCACAGAACAATTGGGGCCAGCACTAGCAGCAGGTGTGAGCAGGACCAGCACTATTAGCGGGTGGGAGGGGTTACTGCTGCCCTGATCGCCCCTCAGGAGCAGAGAGAGGTGGAGAGGCCCTCAGGGGGCTGGTACCGGGTGCTGGCAGCAGGTGGGAGCACTGGGCAGGACCATAACATGCAAAATCAAAGAATTTTCAGTAACCACCAGAAGCTCACCCCAATGACAATGACCCACCTTAGTCTGGTCTCCCCGCTCACCTGCTCTACCATCCCCCTGTGGCCAACACCCTGCAATGTTGTGCGCTCTGCCACCTGCTGCCAATGCCCACCATGTTCAGTACGCACCCCCTGGTGGTTAGCGCACATCATAGCGACTGGTTTTTCGGTTGTTCTGCCATTTGGTCTATTTGCATATTAGGAATTTATATAGAGATGTAGTTTATTTATAAAAACTTAGGTCATACACTTATAAATTTAGATGAAGTAATTATTTTGTATTTCATAGCTTGACCAACATTTTTATCTTTAGAGTGCTTTCTTTTCATATAGCAGAAATGTTTTCATAGTTTTGATTTCATTAGGCAATGCTTCCTTTTTTATCTATTTCTCAGCATCTACAAAAAAATATTTACTGATAGACAAAGTCACCTCTTCATTTTATGATCCTTAATCAACAGATCCATTAACTTCCCAGATTAAATAAATACAATTTGATATTTTATATTTGTCCAAATAAATTTATGAAAATATTTTACAGATTTTATCTTAGTGTAATTAAAATTATGCCATGGTACAAATGTTACTTTAGAGTATAAATAGAAGTTTTAATAATTTGAACAGTGCACAGTTTAATGAAAATTATTAAATCTTTTCCATCCTTGCCACTTCCCTATTATGAAGATATTTTTAAAACAAAACCAAAGAACTAAGGCAAGAGAAAACTAGTTTTTCAAAAATACAAATTTTAAAATATAAGTAAAAATCTAGGTCTTTTACCAAAATTAGATTAGTAATATAGTTTTTAAAAATATTTTATTATATTTAGCATTAAAAATAATTTGAGAACAGGAACACCTTTCAGAGGAAAAGAGATATAATTATAAATTGGAAAAACACTTTCCATTCTCACCAATATACAGAGATGTATATTAAGCAAGAAACTGTGACTAGCTCTTCAAATTAGCATATACACATTTTAAAGCTAATACCCAATATTAAAGAAATTACAGAAAAATGTTCTTCATTTTTCTCTGCTATTTTAAAATGAATATCAAAAGCCTTAAAGCTGGCCATTTCATATGTCTCAATTATTCTTATTAAGGATTTTTTTTAGAAGCAAATAATCAGAAATGTCACTAAATTGTTCTTTGAAGTGATATTTAGATTTGCAAGAACAACCCAAAAGCTCAGCAATAGAAAACTGCATAGAAGCAGAGAAATCAATATAGAAATAGGCAGATATTATGGACATGCACTATAAAAGTGTTACTGTCATACTGGGGTTGTCAAGGACATTTATTCCCAATGAAAAATGCTTTGCGAAGAAATATTTAGAAAAATTAATAATTGAGGCTCTTAATATTAACCTCTATATATTTACTGTATTTCTAAAGAATGAAGTTACTGGTGTGTTTTTGTTTTCACTGACTAGTACATAAAATTCATAAATTTTTCATAATTCAGTTTTCTGATAGGGATGACTCCATATGTACTGTACACATGTGTGCCTGCATTTGCCCTTCCTGGAATGTACTTTCCAAGTACTCTTCATTTATATAACAACTCTCATTGGTAACTTCTTGACAGATAACCACACACACACACACACCACACACACTCAAAGTGCATGCATGCATGCGAGCATACGCACCCATACACCAAAACAATACCAAACTAAACAAGTAAAAAAAATGACATACATAGAAAAGGGGTAGATTCGCAAACATAATGGATAAAATGGAAATAAACCTGTCTCATTCTCATATGGTGAGTAATTCAGTATGAGCAATTGGCCTAGAAATCTTGCCAGTCTGCATAACATAATCCAGAAAATCATTTCTCAGAAAAGGAAAATAAAAAATGTATTCAGTATCTCCTTTGGCAAAACATTTGCACTTATATCTTCACACTTAATCCTTTAGAAACCATTATTCTATTTTTTAAAAACATGGAAATTGGCTTCAGGGAGGTTAGGAAATCAGAGATAAAAATATTAAAGCAGAAAAACAATTTGTACCCACTTAGAAAAAAAATTTTTGTTGTTTTTGTCCCTAAGTCTCCTAATCCAGAAATATACTAATTCATAGATTTTCCACTTCCAGTAGGAAAAAGGGGGAAATGTTTGATAGGGCCCTAGATTGAGGTAAATAATAATAACTCACGAGGTGAAATTGAATCACCATATTATACAAGCTAGAAGCAAGATATCAGTTCTAAATTTGAAAATGTGTTGTTCTTTTCTATACCAACAGTACTTAGGAAAATTAAGTTCTCTAATTCTCAATTTTGTCAGGTAAAGAAGGAAGAATAATAATAGAAAATATTTCACAGAAGCATTTAGCACAGCACCCACATATTGCTGGAATTCAGAGCCAGCTCTGATTTGTAGTTGAACTAGTTTTTATAAAATAGTGAAATTGAGTGTGCAATAACATGGAGAAGGAGACATATGCTTTGAAATCCACAGAAACTTATTTGTAATCAGACTCCAACATGATTTAGGGCTCTTAGCCTGTGATATAATGTCTCCACATTTTTTGTTTCTTGTTGTTTTTTTTTTTACTGTGTTTTTTTTCTAAAAGGCTCTAATACATATTTTCAAAATTGGGGTGGGGGCTGAGGAAAAAATAAATTTTAAATTTCTGGTCCAGTGTCTGACATGTAGGAGGCAGCAGGAATTGTAGCCTTGGGTGGCATTTCAATGGATTATGCTTAGTAATATTTCACATATAATATTTAGCAAACATAAAGAAGAGAGAATGTTGTTTGAATGTTCCCTACTGCTTGCTCAGAGTTCTAGAAATATGTCCCTAGGGCTCTATGGAGAGATGTTTAGCATCATGGCATGCTGAAACTTAAGAAGGAAGAAACTCAATGGGCACTTATTTGAAAGTATTTTATAGACGGAGAGTATGAGATTCATTATTTTGCTAGGGCATATAACTGTGATAGGGTTTGGACAAGAATTGGGTTTTCTGATATTTGCTTCAGTGGAAAGGGGTCAATTTCAGAAGTCCTCATCCAAGAAGCTGGACTATATGATACAATCAAAGAACTTGATAAATATGAATGGGTAAGCAAGAAGGGAAGACTTCTAGGGTGAGGTAAGTGAAAAAAAGCACAGTATATAGCTAAGTTTAGAAGATGGGTTGCCCACTGCCTCTGAAAGGGAGTTTCCATTTGGAGGATTTGAAAGAGACCAGAAAATGTAGGCTCAGAGCCTTGTGGACCTGTGAAGGCCTGGATTATGTAGACACTGTTCTACAGCGATGGAGAAGTCATGGGGGCAATGATAAAACTGATCTTTGAGGCGTCTCATGCTGTTTGCGATCTAAGGAAATGGATCCGTGAAAAGGAGAAGACAGCACTATTTTTTCTTAAGTGAGTTTGGAGTGAAAAATCAGTAGACAGAAGTGCAAGATATAGGGTAATGCATAGAGTATATAAAGAAGCATATAAAAGCCAACTGAGACCTTCAAGTAATCATAAATTTCAACTAAAATACCCAGATTTTTTAAAAGACCCAAGGAAATGAAATGCTTTCAATAGCTTTTTAAAAATTTGGTGAAAGTTAGTAAAACCAGATTAAGAAAAAGTATATGGTTCATGCCTTTAAAGGCGGGATTTCCAGTAAGCACAATGCAGACCATTAGAAAAGTTGGCGTCTTTGCTTCAGGCAGATAACTCTTCGCGGCTTTGACTGTCATTTTATATCATCAGTTGAGAGGCAAACAGTCACACCTTAATTCTCTGAGTTGACAGCTTTCTTCATGACTAAGGACTATTAGTTCTTATCACCAAAGTTAACACATCATAATAAAATTAGCCATCATAGTAAGATGACATTAATTTACATTTGACACTCTTGGGGAATTAAGAGAATAGTCAAGAAACCAGCTAGAATCCCTTGCCAAAATACCAATATTATGTTGCAACTTTAAATAAACTTAATACATACCTACACACAATTTCTGGATTTATATTTTCTTTAAAACGTGGGTTGCTGTAAGGCCAGGGTTTAAGTACAGGAGAAGTTGCTTAAAACTACTCAAAAGAATATCTGTGCCTTCTATGAATATTGCAAGTTAAATGGTGAATATATAATGTCCCAGAATTTAATAATCTAGTGAGGATATATATTAATATAAGATAAAACATCTGGCCTAATCTTATTCACTGTTATAATCATCTCCCTCATTCTTTCTGATAGTGGTACTTGAAGGAAAATTAATAGTATTCTTCAAAACCAGAGGTTTTTCTTCTTAACTAGAAAAAAAGATATGGCTACTTTTAAATAAATACATCCATTACTGATATTAAGATATAAGTAACTAAATATAGAGAGGAACTCTGAGATTTTAGTAGAGTACAGCATTTTATTTTACTAGTAAATAATTTGTCATAAAAACAACAACAATGTGCCCTAGTAAAGTATATCTCTAAAGCAGCTAGTTCATTTTTTATTGCCTCCATTATTTTTCAGGAAATGTGTTTTTATTTTGAACATTAAGTTATAAACCAGGTGCCCTCTTGATATCAAGACAGAACAGAATAACTATACAAGCATTAAATACAACTGCACCCTCTGAATATAAAGACCAATTTTCCAGTCCTTACTCAGGCAAAACTATCTTTAGAATCAGTGGGAGTTCTCAGGAATGCATTTGATTTAATAGCTTTTTCCATTTTAGCATTGCTTTTTCACTAGGATCCATCACATTTTTTTTTAAATTTTAACAAATGAAAAACTGTTTGTATTACAGATATGATGACTAATTAAACAGCCAGGGACTAATTTTGACAGCTCTATTTCTGAAAGTCTTATTGAAAAGATAATATCACTAGAGTATCACAGAAAACTCATGTAAAAGAAAAGCCAAGGATTTTTAATGCAGAATCTAAAATTTTAAATGATATTTACTTTTGGTTTCTATGGTACCTTCTATGGATATATTTTTGGATCTGACTAAAAAGAGTCTCTGGTCTGAAAAAAATTATTTCAAACACATAAAGAATCTGAAAGGCATCAGAAGCAAATAGGCAGACAGAATAAGGGTGGGGAAGGAGGAAGTGCAAAGGTGACCACTTGAGCTGGCCAAAACCATAGAAATATCTGTCTTGCAGAAAACAAGATGTCACAGGATAAGAATGTTTATCTTGCAAGTGCAGAATATTGCAAGAGAAGAGGACAAAGAAAGGGGAGCACGGGGTGGATTTTGAAACTGCTGCTGAACACACTATGAAAAGCTGGATTCTTCTGGTCTGTGGTTTCATTCTTTGATTTCGTGAGACGCGATCCCAGAAAGAACCTTAGCTCACTGTTCGGATATCAGCTTTGGGGCCTTATCCAGGATACACTCTCTACTCTTGATGTCAAATGGTGAGCAAATGGACCCTATTGCTTCTATGTTCACTATCCTTCTGGTTTTGGAGGCAACCCTGGATGCCTGTCAGTCCCCTAAAAGCTTTGCTTGACAGTCAGACCTAATGAGCAACTCTTTTTACACTCTTTTCTCAAAGCGTAATCTCCAACCCATGGGCCATCTCTTAGTGGGCATGCGTTGACCAATTAAATGCCAGTAGGGCAGCCCCTGTGAGAAGACTCCCATGCTAGGATAAATTGATTGTCAAATGGAGTTAGAAAGCAGTAGGCTTCTTACCAGTTGAAAGACAAAGTCCGGCCAATGAAAGGCACACTATGAGAAGACACACACAGCCCAATCCTGGCCTGTTTTATTGTAAGAATTTCAACTGCCAGAGATCTGCTCAAACTTTCTTGCCTTTTCCCTCCTCCTGCCCGAGGTTGGGGGTAGAGGGATACTGTGTTCCTCAGGTCCTGGTCTTGGCTGGTTGATCTGCCGTTCTTGGTGTTCCCAACCACATAGGAACCCAGCTATGTGAGAGAAGAGGACTCTTTTTAGAGATACTCAAGGAGGCACTGGTGAAGTACACCAATATGACCCCACACACCAATATGACCTCATCACTCCTCAATGCCTCCTCGGACCTGATCCTCAGGAGCCCTGTTTCTTTAGACAACTAGTTATGGAACATAGGGACCTCAGTGGGTTCAAGTCTTCACTAGAATTCTAGGAAAACCTCGAAGGGAATGTCTCTGTTCAGGAGGTACTGCTTGTCCCTGGTACATGCACCTCCCCATCTGTCAGAAAGCATTTGAGATGAGCTGGGGTGGAAGGTCAGGACTTCTCCCCTTTGTGATGGATTTGAGGACTGGAAAAAAAGGGGACAACTGGGATAGAGGAAGCCCTCCAACATTACTTACAGTTGGTCTCTCCGAGTTCCCTGGGACATCTAATCTAATAAAAGAGTAATGTGCAAATTAACCCTCACTCCATTACACCTAAGCCAGGACCACCAGCCAAACCATGCCCACCAGCCAATCAGAGTGACTATATGCAAATTAGCCCATCAAAGATGGAGGTTAATTTGCATACACAGAGGAGTGAAGACTAAAGATGGCATAGAAGGAAGCCAAGTGCTGCAGAAGGGAGTCAAGCGGTGGAGAAGGGAACAGAGCCGAGGCAGCAGAGAAGGTGAAGATGGGAGGGAGAAGGAAGGGAGGAAGCCAGGCGGCAGAGAAGGAAGGGAGCCAAGGCAGCAGAGACAGGAGGGAGCTGAGGCGGCAGAGAAGGGAGCCGAGGCGGGCTTCACTCCTTTCTCTGCTTCGCTCTGGCTCAGGAAGCCCTATTCTTGCAGGAATCTTCCTGCAACAGGCCACTAGTCATATCATAAACACCTATACCACCAAAAAGAATACCTTACAGGCGGCCTTAGGTCCCTTGTCCTGGTGAAGGTGGGGTTTCATCCCTTTTACATCAGTCCATCCTTAATCATAAACACAGGAGGTCAAGCAGAAGGCAAAAGGCCTTTTGAAGGAAGATTTGAGCACCAGAGTAGAGCTAAAGCTCTCTACTCTCTTCCTTGGGCACCGGGAAACCTTGGGCACTTGAAAACTCTCTGTTACCAGTCTCAGTGATGCTTCAGAAACACTGGAATCATCTTCGACATTTCCAAGCAGGAATAAGGATTACAATATGTTTCCTCACATCAGGAGGAAGGGCACCCAGTACAGGTCTGGGCACCCCAGGTCTTGCCTGTAAGCATGACTAGTCTGGCAGACCCTCATTTGCAGTTGTGCGCAAGGAGGCACTTATTCACTTTTAGGGGAGTGAGCTAAAAGTGTTTTCTTCACATCCCTTTGCCCCAAAGAGAGAAGAGAGGATGCTGGGTATCCTTTCCTGTGTTTTCTTCCCGATGGGAAGCGCTCCATCCACACCCTGTGCAGACAGCCCCTGGGACTGCATTCTTAAACACCGAGATACATGTAACCCACAGATTTAAAGAAGTGCCTGATCTTTTTTGCACCCAGGACCCAGTATCAGATTGTGGCTAGGGAGAGCTAGCCTTCAGATGGAAGCCTTAATTATACCACTATTTACAGTTATATTTTTTTGGTAGAAGAGAAGGGAAATGGTCAGAAATTTCCTGTGGTCACGCTTCTTTGCCCTAAGAAGCAAACCAGAATTATGCAAGGATTCTGGCAGTGGTTACCCAAAAATCCTCCATGGCAACCCCACCATCCTCCCCATATGAGCCCTCCTGCCTGTCATATCCAGGCTCCTGGAGACCCACACCTAAACCAGACTTGCTCTCAGCCTGACCTGGGGATATATATCCCTGAGTTGAATGGGCTGGTGGAGAGTTTTGCCCCATCCTGGTACAGGTCCCCTTTTCACTCCAGGAAGTTTCCTAGAGTACTCTTAATTTGGCTTAAATCCCGGACTCTAATTGGAATCCTGAAATGAAGATGTGGAAGATAAAACATGTCCAGGGCCTCCAATGTAGTAAAACAAAGCCTGTTAATTACTCTAAACTGGCCACCATTAATCAAGGAGCTGATGAAAACTCCTCAGCCTTTTTAGAGATATTCAGGGAGCCACTGGTTAAGTACACCAATATGACCCCGGACACAGTAGAGGGATGACTGATTTTAATGGACAAATTTATCACCCAGTTGAATCCAGACATTAGGAGAAAGTTACAGAAATTGGCTATTGGTTCCAAGAGTACCTTAGAGAACCTCCTGAAAGTTGCCACCTCTGTATTTTATAGTAGAGACCCGGAGGAGGAAGAGAGGAAAAACAAAAGAGATCAAGCCAAGGCTATACAAAAGGAGAAGGTCATAGAAGCTGTGCTCCAGGAAGCTAATAAGGACTCAAATCAGGAAAGAAGCCATTGTTCTGGGTAGTTCTCCTCCTAGGGATATTCCTTATCATCTTTAACTTTAGGGGCTTGACACTGCTGGGGTCATCAGGGTAGAGCTATTTCTTTGCAGGTGCCAGGATAAGTAAAATACTCTTGCTTGTAGCCCTTTTCCTTATCCCTTACACAGCAGGGAACTGGAGAGAAAATACTTTAGTAAATTTCTCCGTTATACTAGCTCCCCAAATCCCTGACTGTTGGGTGAGTTCTGAGCAGCATACCTCAGGGTCAAATGTTAATGATTGGGTGTTCATCTCTCCCATATGCCTCTCAGAGTCACGTAATCTCACCCTCACATGAGCACTTTTGAGCATCTACAATTTGGTGATTATCATTCCTGGAACTCTTGAAAACATAGCCTTCACTAGCTCCACGGAATATTACTCTTATATGACAAATCAGATCCTAACTGTAAGCAAACCTGAGACCCCAACTGCCTTGGTGAATCCTATTCAATACAGTCAATCTCTCAGAGGTAACTTTCCTGTATTTCCTCTTAGCAGGCTGTTTGTTATAATAGCATCAGGAGCCTTACCTTTTACAATGCAACAATTCTCCACTCAGGGTTACTAGTGAGACCAGAAGTTGTACTATTTTTAACAGCATTAATTACAACTATGATAAAGAAAAGCCATATACCAGCAGTTTATGAGACACCCTACTAAGACCTATAATTTCCAGCACATGCTCCTCTGAAGCACTCTCCCCCCACATTAAACCTCCAGGATTTGAACAGATTGACGCCACTACAGATCCCCATTCCACTATCCCCTCTACTCCTGGTCCCCTGTGCCTCCCAGAATGATATCTATTTGCAAGGGGCAATATATCAGAATCACGGGGACTCTGTTGCCTGGGCAGGAAAAAGTGCGCTGGATTTTGACCAGAGGACAGCTCATGTTAAATGAAACCACAGCTGATATCCTCAGTAATTCCACCATTCAACATTTCTTTTCCAAGTCATCAAAGGGCTTAATCCGACACAGAAAACAGCCTATCATGCAGATTGTCCTAGAAGTAATGGCTAATTTTGGCTGTTTTAAGGTCAAGGTGGGAGTTACTTATAATGCTGTCCCTGTCACTAATCTAACAAGAACAGTTTCTCAAGTCTCTGAGGACACTGGCCAAAACTTCAGAAGTCTGGAAACTCTCTAGCCCACATAGCCCTTAGATTATCTGTTAGCTGAACAAGGTGGGGTTTGTGCCACCATTAATGCTTCTTCTTTTTTAAATATATTTTATTGATTTTTTTTTTTTTTTTTTTACAGAGAGGAAGAGAGAGAGAGAGTTAGAAACATCGATGAGAGAGAACCATCGATTAACTGCCTACTGCACACCTCCTACTGGGGATGTGCCCGCAACCAAGGTACTGCCCTTGACCGGAATTGAACCTGGAACCTTTCAGTTCGCAGGCCAATGCTCTATCCACTGAGCCAAACCGGTCAGGGCCATGAATACTTGTTGCTGCACTCTAGGGAGGTGGAGTAACACACTTCCCGAATCCTCCAGCGAACAGCCAGGCTGAAGGAAAGGGGCTCACAATCTCTCGCCTGAGAGGTCTGGACACAAATTAAAGTAATGATCCCGTCCCTAAGAAGCTGGCTGGCTACTCTTCTTGGCCCTTTATTTATGCTAGTTTTATTACTTATCGTTGGCCCTTGCTTATTTAACCTCCTGGTGCATTTTGATTCTTCTCACATAGAGAATATAAAACTCTAAATGTTCCTACAGATGAAACCACAAATGAAAGCAACCTTCTTCTGTAGACCCCTGAGATCACCCAACTCCAATGGGACCCTGACAGCTGCTTCCAACCAACACCCCTACTCAGCAGGAAGCAGCTTTAGTGGTCATTGGCCCTGTTCCCAACAGCAGTTGGGGTTGCCTGATTGGAGGGGACACTGAGAGGAATTAAAAGCGAATGGACAGACTGGGTAGGGGCACGGGAAGGAGGAAGTGCAAAAGTGACCATTTGAGCTAGCCAAAACCATAGAAATATTTGTCTTGCAGAAAACAGGATGTCACAAGACAAAACTGTTTATCCTTCAAGTGCAGAATGCTTCAAGGGAAGAAAGAGGAAGAAAGATGGGGAACAACAGTTGATTTTTGAAATTGTTACTAGACAAGGAAGATAGAAGGAGCCAATCAGAGAATGATACAGATAGAATGGGTCCATAGTAGATAAAAACCCTTAGACAAGTGAGATTGGCAACCCAACCCTCTCCAATCCCCTCTTCAACGCCCCCGCCTCCCCCCCCCCCGTGGGGAGTCTGTATTTGCTTATAATAAATTCCATGTTTTTGCTTGCTTCTTCCAGTATACAGTTTCATTCTTTGACTTTGTGAGACATGATCCCGGAAAGAACACTGGCTTGCTGTTTGGGTATCAAATCCAGGGCAAAAAAGGAAACTATATATAAAAAAAATCTGGCAAAAGCACCAGGCTAAGGTTTGGAATCTTCCCATTCTCCCTGCTTCTTCTTTTCAGAGGACATGGGGGGGGGGCATAATAAAACATGATTGCTTACTGTGCATTTGAACTTCTAAAGAAAAAGCATTTTTTTTGCATTAATATTGCGAAAAATTCTCCTGAAAAACCCAGAACAGCTGTTTTAAATAAAACCATAGCAAATTTAAAAGTAAATACTTCTTTCAAAATTATAATGTCAAAAGTTTCATCTTATCCATCAAGCCATACTCCCTGACTATAAACGTCAGTGTTTTGCTGAAAATAGGGAGCTTTTTCATCCCTAAATGATGGAAAAATATTCATTGGCCCTTATCTGAACCAGAGTAGTGACCACTGTACTTGTTGAAGTTTCATGTATGACATAATAATGCCTTGTGATCTAGTCACAAGAAATTGTAGTTTCAAGCAAAAGACACTAGAAAAAAATCAACCACCAAATTTATTCCCAAAGTCAACTTAATGAAGTAATTATATAGACTTGAAACATTAATAACTACTTTCTTGAAATGTTACATTTGAATAATTTCTTAAAAATCTGTATTCTAGAATTTCTAAAATGAATCTAACTCATATAAATTTTAGATTTCTTCCAAAATTTAAAAGAATGGGTTAAATATATAATCTATATTTTAAAAATTTATGAGCATATTTTCATATGCTTTTTGAATAACAAAAATGAATGTCAATACATGCAACTTTTTGTAATAAATAAAATACAAAATATAAACAAAATAATGTGTTTCTGATACCATAGCTTTATATATAGCATAATTTAGTCATGCTACAAGGTATTGAAAACACTTTAATAAACATGAAATGAATAAACATGTTTATTAACATAAACATTGAAAATATGAATTAATATGTTTATTCATATTGATAAACTATGTAAGTTTTATATGATCGCAAGAGACTTTAGCCTTAAGTTCCTTGCGGGCAGGGTATGTCTTTTTTTTCTATCTAGAACCCAATTCAGTGACTGAGATTCAGAAAGTTTTCAATACCTATATTTTATTACAAATTGATAAATTGCATATTATAAAACAGAAACAACTTTATTGTAATTCTAAAGTAATACCCTGATATCTGTCTGGATAGGATATCTCTTCATTCACTCACATTGTTCAGCAAACATGGCAAAACCATTTTGGGAAAAGAAAGACACACAAAAATGACACTGGTTGCCATAATCAAGAATGTATATTTAAAACTCAAACTGTACAAAGGACTTAAACATAAGATGGGAAAACATAAAAATACTAGAAGAATCCATAGGCAGCAAAATCTCAGACATATGCTGAAGCAATTTCTTCAGGGATACTGCTCCTAGGGCAATGGAAACTGAAGAGAAAATAAGCAAATGGGACTACATCAAAATAAAAAGCTTCTGCACAGCAAAAGAAACCATCAACAAAACAACAAGAAAGCCCACTGCATAGGAGAACATATTTGCCAATGTTATCACCAATAAGAGTTTAATCTCCAACATTTACAGGGAACTCATACAATTTAACAAAAGGGAGATAAGTAACCCAATAAAATATGGGCAACGGACCTAAATAGATATTTTTTGAAAGAAGACATAAGGAAGGTCAAGAGACATATGAAAATATGCTCAAAGTCACTAATCATCTGAGAGATGCAAATCAAAACAACAATGAGGTACCATCTCACACCTGTCAGAATGGCTATTATCAACAAATCAACAAATGACAAGTGCTGGCAAGGATGTGGAGAAAAAGGAACCCTCATGCACTGCTGGTGGGAATGCAGACTGGTGCAGCCACTGTGGAGAACAGTATGGAGTTTCCTCAAAAAACTAAAAATGGAACTCCCATTTAACCCAGTGATCCCACTTTTAGGAATATATCCCAAGAAACTAGAAACACCAGTCAGAAAGGATATATGCATCCCTATGTTTATAGGGGCAAAATTCACCATAGCTAAGATTTGGAAACAACCTAAGTGCCCATCAGCAGATGAATGGATTAGAAAACGGTGGTACATCTACACAATGGAATACTATGCTGCTGTAAAAAAAGAAGGAATTCTTGCCATTTGCAACAGCATGGATGGAACTGGAGAGTATTATGCTAAGTGAAATAAGCCAGTCAGAGAAGCATAGATCAGACGTCAAACCACAGAGGAAAGGTAGGGGAGGTGGGGGTAAGGGAGAGAGATCAACCAAAGTATGAATGCATATAAGCCTAACCAATGGACCCAGACAACAGGAGGTGAGGGCATGAATGGGGTGGGGGGGCACCAATGGCCATCGCATATGTAATAGCTTAATCAATAAAGAAAAAAAATTTTTTTAAAGAATATAT
This sequence comes from Murina feae, assembly GCA_004026665.1. Classification (NCBI taxonomy): domain Eukaryota; kingdom Metazoa; phylum Chordata; class Mammalia; order Chiroptera; family Vespertilionidae; genus Murina; species Murina feae. The sequence continues at coordinate 16,949 of PVJC01020818.1, forward strand.
ATGTTTATTGCAGGTTAAAAGCCAAATAAACTAGGTGACAACCATTTATTTTCTTTAAAAATTTATATAAGTTTCTAATCTAATAAAAGAGTAAAAGAGTAATATGCAAATTAACCATTACTCTGAGACCCATAAGCCACGCCCACCAGCCAAGCCATGCCCACCAGCCAATCAGAGTGGCTGTATGCAAATTAGCCTGGCCAAGAGCAAACAGGAGGCTTCAGTTGCATCAGTGATGCAGTTGAAACTGCCTGCCTAGGCTGGCTGGGCCTCTGCTCAAGGCAACATAGTTTCAATTATAGAAGCTAAAGAGCTGAAGCAAATAGGAGGCTTCATTGCCTGCCTAGGCCTCTACTCAAAGCAATAAACTTTCAATGATAGAAGATAAATAAACCCCAGAAACCTGATTCCAGCCAGCCTCGCTGGGATGCTGGGTCAATGGGAGCTGTGGGCAGCCTGAAAACAGTCCTCAGCCCTTCACCCAGGCTAGCCAGGCACCCCAGTAGGGACCCAAACCCTGAAGGGGCTGTGGGTAGCCTGAAAACGGCCCTCAGCCCCTCACTCAGGCTAGCCACACCCCCATGGGGTGAGGGTTCCCACTGGGGGGCTTGGCCAGCCTGCAAACAGCCATCAGCCCCTCACCCAAGCTGGCCAGGCACACCAGCAGGTAGACATCCCCCGAGGGGTCCCAGACTGCGAGAGGGCACAGGCCAGGCTGAGGGACCCTCC
>PVJC01020818.1:17777-28920 GCA_004026665.1 Murina feae
CCCCAGCTGCATCTGAGGCTCGGAGCAGTCCTCCTGTGTGTGTCTACCTGCTGGGGACCTGCCACCAGGCACACTGTGGAGGCTTGGAGCAGGCACCCCCTCTATGTTGATCTCTCAGACTCTTGCCCTCCCCTGCATGTTGTTCTCTTTTTTGAGCTGTGGCCAAGGCTGGGTGCTGCCTGCCTCCCAAGCTTGCCTACTGCCCATCTTCCTCCAGCCGCCAGAAAGCAGGGAAAACCCCGCCTCGTGGTCAGGCCAGCCTTTTCCTGCTCCCTGATCCCTGGAAGGGACCTGGGAAGCCACCAAGCAGGCCGCCAACTCTTTCCCACTCACCTGTCCCCTGCTGCCTTCCTTTCCCACTTCCCGGTGCCACCAAGGGGTCTGGGGAGCTGCCAAGCAGGACCCTGGCCCCTGCAGCCTTGCTTTCCCGCTCCCCAGTGCCCTGCAAAGGGCCTGGGAAGCCCACCAAGCAGGCCACTGACCCCCCCGCTGCCTCTTTCCCACTCCCCAACCCGCCACCTTGCTTTCCCACTTCCTGGTGCCCTGCAAGGGGCCTGGGAAGCCCACCAAGCAGGCCACTGACCCCCTGCTGCCTCTTTCCCACTCCCCGATGCCCTGCAAAGGGCCTGGACAGCTGCCAAGCAGCCCGCTGACCCCCTGCCACCTCTTACCTGCTCCCTGATGCCCCACAAAGGGCCTGGGAAGCCCACCAAGCAGGCCGCCGACCCCCTGCCACCTCTTACCTGCTCCCCGGCCTGCCACCTTGCTTTCCCACTTCCTAGTGCCCTGGTGCCACTTCCAACTGCCAGCATAGGCAGGAAGTTGCAACAGAACCCTTTGGTTTGCTCTAGTTCCGTGGCTGTTGGCCTCCATCTTGGCTGGGTTAATTTGCATACAGCTGCTCTGATTGGCTGTTGGCCTCCATCTTGGCTGGGTTAATTTGCATACAACTGCTCTGATTGGATGGTGGTAATGGTCACATTTGCATGTTTTTCTTTTATTATAGAAGATAATGTTCTAATGAAGGGTATGTTATTAATGGTGAACATAAATTGTCTAGATTTTCAGTCTGAGCCTATGAAGAACACTTAACACATTACTACAAATGTACTCCTTTATCAATCTCATAAAGCAGTAAAAGATGTTTTCTTTATACTTAATCCTAACAAACACAAAAGGAATGAGAATTGTTATTGTAATTTTCATATGTATCTCTATCAATTTAAGATTGATTTACTTGGATATATACATATGCACACATGCATACAAATATACTTACTATTAGAAAAGTCATTTCCATAAAATTAATATTAAAATAGTATAGGCTTTTAAAATCTGAAACTAGAGGAGGCATTGCCTATTAGGAAATTCATGAGTTTTCATATGAGAAGATGTGGATTTAAATTGCATTTCTGTCATTTGAGAGATAGGTACCTGGGAAAATTTAATATGTCTTTTTTTCTCATGAGTTAAATGTGAATGATAATTCTGATCAACCCAAACGTATGAAAGTACTTATAAAGTATAAAATGAAGTGTAATATCATTTTTATTAATTGAAAAGATGAAATAAAGGGAGTAAGACCTATAAAAATCTGGAAATTATAATGATAAATCATTGCAATAATTAGGAAAAAGAAAACTAAATCAATTTCAGAGGAAGCCTCACATAAAAGGTTATGTGAAAATCCAGAAGGTGGGGGGAGCCAGGAAGGGTAATTACAGTCCAAGGTTAAAGCAAACAAAGATGGTAGAACATGTATGATCAATATCAGGCAGACTAAAATTTAGGATAATTTAAGGACTGTAAAATTCTAAGTGCAAGGGCAACAGCAACAAAAACCTTTTAAAAGAGTATCGTTAAAATTGATAAATGAGGGGGAGGGGAGTATTGGGTTATGGTCCAGGGCATATACACAGTATAAAGTGAAAGCATGCCTTTTCTTTCTCTTAGAGTGAGTATAGAAGAATCATGATTAAGAGTGGCTCGAAGGTCAGTGTGTGAGAGAGGATTATTTAGAGGATATCAAACTGTTTTAAATGAGTTATGCTGAATTATGTCCCTGGATAATATAACAACTTGCAGATACGATCTTACAACCATTGTCATATAGCACCCTGAAATGGCTCTCTGCCCCTCACCCAGGCTGGCCAGGCACCCCAGTAGGGACCTGAACCCTGAAGGGACTGTGGGCAGCCTGAAACAGCCATCAGCCCCTCACCCAGGCTGGCCAGACACACCAGAAGGTGGACATCCCCCGAGGGGTCCCAGACTGCGAGAAGGCACAGGCTGGGCTGAGAGCCCCTCCACCTCCACCCCTACCCCCGCGAGTGCACAAATTTTTATGCACTGGGCCTCTTGTATAGATATAATTCTAAACATGTGGGGCTATATTCTATAATGTTTGCATGAGCAAGGGCATTTCTGATCTAAAGAGAAAATGAAAGCATTGACATAATATTAATATATTTATATTAATGATTCATAATTAAGAATAATAAATGCTAATTAAAGGAGCAAAGAAGTGTGAACACATTTCCACAAAATGTAGAGAGAATATTTGCAACAAAATTTCAAATGCAGAACCAAAAAGTGATTTATTTCTGAAAAATATTCCTGAATGAGACATTGTGTTACATCACCTAAATTTTTTTAGTTCCTACCCATTTTCATTAAAGCAAGTCATGAGGCTTGACTGCAAAAAGAGAAGTACTATAAATCCCCCAAGAGTATATCTTGGCCAGCATCATATATTTATGCCTAGCATGGTTCCTGGTAAATAATAAAAACTTACATAAGTATTTTTTAAATATATATATATATATTTTATGGATTTTTTACAGAGAGGAAGAAAGAGGTATAGAGAGTTAGAAACATCAATGAATGAGAACATCGATCAGCTGCCTCCTGCACATCCCTACTAGGGATGTGCCCGCAACCAAGGTACATGCCCTTGACCGGAATCGAACTCTGTGCCCTCTCGCAGTCTGGGACCCCTCAGGGGATGTACACCTGTTGGCATGCCTGGCCAGCCTGGGTGAGGGGCCGAGGGCCGTTTCAGGCTGCCCACAGCTCCTTCAGGGTTCAGGTCCCTACTGGGGTGCCTGGCAGGAAGCAGATATCTGGGATTTATTTAACTTCTATAATTGAAACTTTGTTGCCTTGGTCCCCTGCTGGAAGCCTGGGGTCCCAGCCTGGCAGGTATCTGGGGTTTGTTTATCTTCTATAATTGAAACTTAGTAGCCTTGAGTAGAGCTCAAGGCCCACAGGGCCCTGGATTCCTCCATTGCTCGGGGCAACTCCAGTTCCATGCCCGCTGCCATCTTAGTTGGATTAATTTTCATATTTGCTCCTGATTGGTTGGTGGGCGTGGCTTGTGGACGTGGCTTGTGAGTGTAAGGGAGTAAGGGTCAATTTGCAATATATATATATATATATATATATATATATATATATATATATATATATATATATTGCAGAAAGGAAGAAAGAGGGAGAGATAGAAACATCAATGATGAGAGAGAATCATTGACAGGCTATCTCCTACATGCCCCCACTGAGGAACAAGCTCACAACCCAGGCATGTGCCAGACCCAGAATCAAACCTGGAACCATGAGCTCCTGGTTCGTGGGTCTATGCTCAACCACTGGGCCACAGCTGCTGCCTGTGGCAGTCTTAATCTTAATGACATTTAGGTACTCAAAGCTAATAGACTTCCTTTGCATACCAAAGAAAGAGGGCCAAATATAGCCTTCCTTATCTCTGGAAAGACACATCCAGTTCTCCTAATTAAAATATCCATGTTGCTTTGTAAAGCACTCCACCATTCTTTACCATTCCCTTGACATTGTTTCTGTAAATACTGACTCTGACTAAATGTGTAACTTGTAGATAAATAGCATGCTTGTATAAGAAGTTTAGGAACCAACCTCAAAAGAACCAACCCACCTTCAGGTGTTCAGCTCTGGGAGATTTGCTGACCTTCATCAGTAAAACCAGGATGACTTAAAACCAGGATGACCCACACCAAATCATCCCTTTACCAGTTTCAAGGTCCTTATCAGAACAGACTGTGCCGGCCTGCGTGTAGATAACTTTTCAAACCCCTCCCCTTGATTTTTGTTCTATTTGCCTTCTCCCTCCTTAGAAAACCTCTGCCAGTGCTGAGATGTTAGAGGTGGTGGTTGGGACCTGAGTCATCTATCATCTCACACTGCCTGTTCCAGAATAAACCTCCTCTCCTTCCACCAGCCCTGGTCTCTTGTTTACTGGCTTTCAAGTGGCAAGCAACAGAACCTGGGTTTGGTCTCAGTTTCATTTTTTTAAATAATATTTTTATTTCAAAGAGGAAGAGAAGGATAGAAACATCAATGAGAGAAAATCATGGATTGGCTGCCTCCTGCATACCCCTTGCTGGGGATCAAGCCTGAAACCTGTAACTAGGGCATGTGCCCTGACTGGGAATGGAACCATGACCTCCTGATGATGGATTGATTCTCAACCACTGAGCCACATGGCTAGGCTCAGTTTTATTTTTACATAGACAAGTATGTAAAAGTACTATTTGTATTACATAACTTTATTCTTTTATTTACTCCTTGCCTTATATCATCAGCATAGATGCTGATCTATTCTCCATTATTCTCTGCATGGTCAATAAATTCTCACGCACAAATACAGACACTGATAATTGTGGATTTTTAATTGCTTGCTTTTGTGTTATATTTTATAATGGGTATTATGTATCCAAATTCTTATTACCAGGGCTCCAGAAAATCCTGTTCTATTCACCCCTCCAATAACCCACATGAGAAGTTCATTAAGGAAACTGTGTATGTGTGTCTCCATTTTATCATCACCCATGATCTTCTTAATTCCTTGCAAATTGATTTATGCCTCCACCACTGTACTGAGACAACTCATGAAAAGGTTGCTTATCAATGGCCAAATCCAATGAACCTTCCCAAATTATTTTTCCTTTAATCTTTAATTCTTTCAGTGTTGCACATCTTGCCCTCCTTCTGGTACACCCTTATTTTTCTTTCCTACCAGTGACCCCTCATGGTTCTTTTCCAACTTCCACCAATGGTTCTTCTCTCTCTTCCATTAGGTCATTACCTACTTTCTACTTTTAGAAATTAGTGGTCTCCAAGGTTCTGTCATTGACAATGTACTCTTTTCGTTTTGCATACAGAACGCTCCTCAACTCAGGTGCATTCAAAATAATGGCCACACAAGAAGTCTCCCAAATGATGGAATGCTGTGAGGATTAAATAAACTAATATGTTTAAAGAGCTTTACTTAGGTTTGGCTCAGTGGATAGAGCATCAGCCTGCAGACTGAAGGGTTCCAGGTTCGATTCCGGTCAAGGGCATCTATCTTGGTTGCGGGCACATCCCCAGCAGGAGGTGTGCAGGAGGCAGGTGATTGATGTTTCTCTCTCATCGATGTTTCTAACTCTCTATCCCTCTCCCTTCCTCTCTGTAAAAAATCAACAAAATATTTTTTAAAAAGAAATAAAGAGCTTTGGAATAGAAAAATGCCAGTTGAATAGGCAGAGCTGTCATGCGCCTTGTCCCAGGGCCAAACTGGAAATACAACTGAACTGGAGAATATTCACCTGGAATTACTAAAAGAGGCCCAGCTGAGGAGGAGACTTACAGCAAGGAGGACAGAAAACACCTGAGGACTGTAGGAAGGACGGCTAGGTCTCCAGAGGAGTGGGCCCAAACCCAGGGAGGGAGCACTGTGCACCCAGAGAACCTCTTCCCTCAGAAAAATAGAAGCCCGGCCCCGGCTGAGCACCAGAGTCAAGTCCAGCAGCGGCAGGTGTAACACCCAACTTTGAACAGGAAAGGCCTCAGAGCTGCTGGCTGCCTGGGAGTCTGGACCTAAGACCCAGCCCAGAGAGGTGGTCCCCCAAAAAGGTTATTGTCACGACAAGGGAAAAGCAGCTCAGCGCGGTACTGGTGGGAAGGAAGGCCGCGGTTTCCTTGTTGTTTTTGTTTTTAATCCCTCAACCCAGAACACAGGATTTTTCCGTTGCAACTACTCACCTGAGGCTTTGCAGCAGGGAGGGAGGTGTGGACGTGAGGTGTCTGAGGGGAGCTGACGGAGGGAAGCAGGGCAGGGAGACCTGGGAAAGCAGCGGCCGGGAATCCTGCCTTGGGATGTTCATAGGCTTCCAAACCTAACAGGCCATTTCTCAGGAGAGGAGCTAGCCCCGCCCAGCAGCCTCAGGGCAGCTGATGCAGCGTGCCTCGCCCTGCAATTTGAGCTTTACAATTGGAAACGAAGGCAGAGGCCAAGCTTAGGACTGGAACAGTTCCAAGAGGCCCTCAGTGACTGGATTGGAAGAGGGGCCTTCTGCTCCACCATTCCAGGAACAAGACTGATAGAAACTCCAGGGTCCCAGCTGACCCCATTGATCTCCATACAAGGATCTCTTCCCAGACAAGGGCAGAGTAATATCTTGGGACACTCGCAGAGGAGTAGCTCTGGGGCAGGAGAACACACCCACCATACTCCCTGAAAGCTAGACAACACCTCCCCCTCCTCAAGCATTGTCAGAAACAGACTTTTGGGTGATTAAGACTGACAGCTGGCTGACAGGCGAAGGCAGGCAGAAGTGAAGCCCCACGTGGCTAACAAGCCTAGTGTACAGGGCAGATGGACCCCTCCTGAGGCTTGTGGCCAAGGGTTGTGGAGACAGACTCAAGTGATGGATCAGTGGATCCTACCTCAAAAAACAAGAACTCATAGTAAGTTATCTAACCCTACAACTTAAAGAATTAGAAAGAGAGTAACAAAAAGGCCCAGAGTAAGTAGAAGGAAGGAAATAATAAAGATCAGAGTGGAAATAAGTGGCATATAGATCAAAAATAAATAAATAATAATAACACAAAAGATCAGTAAAACCAAGAGCTGGTTCTTTGAAAGGATAAACAAGATTGATGACCCTCTAGCCAGACTCACCAAGGAACAAAAAGAGAGGACCCAAATAAAATTAGAAACAAAGAGGTGAAGTAACAACTGACCCCACAGAAATAAAAAGGCTCATAAAAAAATGCTATGAACAACTCTATTCCAACAAACTGGACAACCTAGACAAAATGGACATATTCCTAGAAAAATACAACCTTCCAAAACTCTGGAGGAATCAGAAAACCTGAATAGACTGATAACAACTGATGAAATTGAAGCAGTAATAAAAAAAAAACTTCCAGCAAAAAAAAAACAAAAAACAAAACCCCCCCAAAAAACACTAGCCAAAACAGCTTCATAGGGGAGTTCTGCCAAATATTCAAAGAACTAACACCAATCCTCCTAAAACTAATCCAAAAATTCAAGAGGAATGAACACTTCAAGCTCTTTCTATGAAGCCAGAATTGCCCTAATCCCCAAACCAGATAAAGGAACTCCAAAGAAAGAGAATTACAGGCCAGTATCCCCGATGAAAGGATCACATGGCTCTCTGATACGTGGAATTTATGCTGAACGACATAGGCGTACCCAGTCCAACCTCTTCCTTCCCGAGATGTAAGGGTCTCTGCTGTCCACACAGCTGATTCAGGTAGAATCAGATCTGCACCTGTCACCTTATTTTCTTTAGAACCTTTTTATGGGAAAGACCACTTTGAATGCATAAACTATAAAACTAAAATGCTGTGAGGTGGGAAGTGAGGCCTCTGTTAACCTCTCACAGAGGGGCAGGGATGTGTACAGGTATTTCGTGACTAGAAATTGTGTCAGAAAAATAATCATGCTAGCTTATGAGATTGCTGACTTCAGGTATGGAATCAAGCTTTGTAGCCGCTACTCCACAAAACTAGAATCAACTAAAGTCCTGCAAAAGCCCCACCCACCGGAGGCATGGAGGCCAAAGTAACTTTAATGAGGAAACGGTGAAGTTAGGATTTGGGTGGCACTAACACATTTTCTGTGCTGCTTATCTTTGTCTGACCTGTGCCCCATATCAAATAACTGGACTGTCTTCTTTAAAAAATACAGTACCCTCGTTAGAAAAGTAACTTTGATATTTCTTAAACTCAATGAACAGAAATATATGTCATTGCACATATGAATTCTGGGTTTTTACAGGATTCTAATTTTAAAGCCACAAACTTCTGTAAGTAGTTTGGTTTGTGAGACTGAATCAGCTGAGCTAGCTTTTTTCAAAATCAGGACACAATGCTTCCTAAGTACGAAAAAGCCTAAGACTAATGATTCATTCCCTCCGCTTATAGACATTGTAGCACTCTAGACAAAAAGGAAATACTGAATCCGTATTTCCGAATTAATCATATTAATTTAAATATTAATTAAGCTGTTGAATAATCTCTCATTGGCAACATATTCATGGTACTGACAGTTTCAGAGCAAGAGCCCTTCAGTATATCAGGTCAGTTTTATGATGAAAAAAAAACTTTTTTTTAATTCTAACTACTGCAAAAGTTTCTTATCTGCAGCATAATCATGTTGACTTTGGACTTCAGAAATCAAAAATGTATGGGTTGTGCCCTGGCCAGTATTTTAGTGGTTAGAGCGGCAGCCCACAGACTCAAGTGTTGTGGGTTTGATTCCCAGTCAAAAACAAGTACCTCGGTTGCAGGTTCCATCCCAACCAGGCTGCGTGTGAGAGGCAACCAGTCCACGTGTCTGCCCCACATACGTTTCTCTCTCTCTCACACCCTCATCCCTCCCTTCCACTTGTTCTCTAAAGATCAATGGGAAAATGGGTGAGGACTTATTTTAAAAAGTATGGATTGAAATCCTGTCTACCATTTACTAGCTGTGGACCCAGACAAGTTATTAATAAAGTGTGATTATACCACATTTTATAAATATTGTGTGTTACTGTTATGATTAAGTTTAGCTTACAGAAATAAGCCCTGCAGAGTAGTTGATGTTTTTATTGCTATTATATATAAGAGGAACTATCACTTGTCACAAAATATTTTTAATAAGTCAATCTCTGTACATGTTTTATTAGCCAGGACCAGTTACAGAAACAGAACTTGGAGCCAACTTTAATCCTTGTACAAGAATAAAGTCAGGCATTAAAATTTTAGGGCAGTATGCATAGATGATATGAATTTCTTTTTCAAGGGATTTGTGTCTGCATTTTTGCCTTTTCTTCACCAGCTGGAACTATTAGTTGAACTGGGTGAACTTGAAGAGTCAGGAAATTGAGAAAGCTAAGGTTAATTGAATTTCTCTAAGAACAACAACCCATAGACAAGTTTCATTTTTATGAAATAAAATATACTGCTTATTTGGAACTTTGTTAATCTATGGTTAAACTGAAAATGCTTGCTATTTTAAGAATTGAAACATCCAAAGCTCAAGAGGAGGCTGCTTAAGAATGAAAGATCATAGTTTAACTTTCATAATTAAATGTATGAAAAAAAGTACCTAGTCAGTTTATCTCTCACATATGCACATAATCACAACTTGGGGACCAGGGTACTCAGAAATTGGTGATGAAGAAACATGATGTGTAATTAATATATAATATAACAATAGTATATGTTTATAATTAATATATAATTAATAGGACATGATACATTAACCCAATGGTTTTCAACCTTCTGGCCCTTTAAATACAGGTTCTCATGTTGTGAACCAACCATAAAATTATTTTCGTTGCTATTTCATAACTGTAATGTTGCTACCGTTATGAATTGTAATGTAAATCTCTGATATGCAGGATGGTCTTAGGCGACCTCTGTGAAAAGGTCGTTCAACCGCCAAAGGGGTCTCCACCCACAGGTTGAGAACCGCTGCATTAACCTGATCCATATAAATCATCCATAGCAAACTTGAAATTATATTTATTAAATTGCTATTACATTTTAGGTTAATCACAAATGCATCTTTGGTTGACTTTAGATGTGTTAATTACATCCTAATAATACTGAAGTTAACTTTCTATCACATAGCAAGCTCAGAAACTTAAAAATACAATTTTAAATATGGTTTATAAATATATATAATCCATTTATAACTGAAATTATTTTTAAGGTGAAGAGAATCTAAATCAGTTGTATTTTATTTGATTCTATTTTTAAGTGGTTTAATTTAACATTATACCTCACAGAAAATGACAGCATTCTATACAAATGACTTTTCAAAACAAATTTTAAAGTCTATGAAAAAAAATCTTCTTATTTTTTTCTGTTATTTTATTGTAACTGCAAATTCTTCTCATCTGCACCATAATAAAGTCTAGATATTTAAAATCCATAGTTGTACAGTTAACAAAGCTTCATTGTGCAACTACTTTGTACCAGATCCGATGGGAAACCCTCAAAATAGAAAAATTAACAGTTCTCATACTCCCAAAACTCTAAGACTTGTGAAATGCAAATATTCATACTACTATGAATTAAACAATAAAATGCAAAGAGAAGACAGGAAGTAATGTGGAGCATTCCTAACACATGGGATATGTTATATTTTGAAGAAAAATACTTAACATGCCTCTTCAATAGTGACAGTGACCTGGAGTTTTAGAATCCTTTGGTCAAGTGGAAAGAAAATGGAATAAAACTGAGATAACTCAAAAGTTAAGTGAATTTTCAGATCTTGGACAGAATTAGTTATGAAACTGATAGGCTTTTGCTTTTATGTGGAATCAAGTCTTTCAAAATTGGTGAACAAGGCTTGTCAATACGAATGAGAATATTTTTTTAAAAAGCATTGCTTCACAATCTATTAATTTCTTTTATTTTTTTTTAAAAAAGTCTCTTTGAAGCAATTTGTTTATATGAATCCACTGTTTCAGTTGTAGCACATTCCTTGTGTGCTTGGTATGCATAAGCTTCCTACGCTGAGAGTTGTATAAAAAGCATAACATATACAAGTATGTATAGTACATAATACTTGATAATGATAATGAACGACTGTTACTAGTTACGTTTACTATCCTAAACTTCTTACCACTATTTTAAAGTGTATTCTTTGTGCTATTAAAAACTGTTTGCTGTAAAACAGTATGCCACGCTAACCAGCAGCAGCTGCATACACCTTGTGATGATCACACCTTTTCATTGCATCACTTTCTCTTGTGCTTGACTTAATCTCATGCTGTGTTTTACAGTAACACGCTGTGCAGCTTGCAGCCCTGGAGCAATAGGCTAT